>CAUYOR010107385.1:0-52125 GCA_963573925.1 Callimico goeldii | reverse complement strand
GCCCGGCTAAAAATACCATTCTAATCGTGTCCTGCTCTTGCTAAAAATACCATTCTAATCGTGTCCTGCTCTTGCTAAAATTCTTTAGTGTGCACTCAGATCTAGATGACAATGTATGTTACTTGAGTGTGACAATTAGGGTTCTCCAAAGCTACCCTTATCCTTTGGCCATTACCTGCTATTTCTCCCCCATCGTAAATGCCCCAGTTAAATTGGATGATTCCTTACCCTCCCAATATCCCATCTCCAGAATTTCTGAACAGTTTGACTTAGTTGCCAACGTTTTTTTTTAACTGAAAAGTTTCTTTGTGAATAGAAATCTGCCTCTCTGTCTTGTCTGGCAACACTGTGTCCACATTTCTGTGTGGCAACAGTTGGCTGAAGCCAAGGAGAGGCTGCCTGCTCTAGCCTGGCATGGACTTTCCCAAGTGCCAGGGACTCTTCTTGACCTGAGTCTACTTTTGTCACTTATGTTATCTGTCAAATAGGCATGTATGCCAGTCACCCCTGTACTGTGTCACCTTTTAAGTTAAACAAGATTGAGAATGTGTTGTGTAATGTAAACAGCAGGGTTTGAGTCAAAACCATTAGATTTGAATCCTGAGGAAGTTTCCTAGTGCAAAAACTTCCCCATGAGGATGGTCTTTGGCAGACCAAAGGCCAGTGATCTAGAGACTACTCAGGCTAAGTAACCTTTAATGTCCCATGACTGTGCCTTATGCCATCATCCAGAAAATAGCCTAATGGACCAGAGGGCCAATAATGATTGCACCACAAATGACATCAACAGTGCATTGAGGGAAGAGAAATGCCCTTTGTCAAGCATGCCTAGGTGCCTGTTAAAGGGTTGCATGGATTAGCTTATTTCACCATCTCTACATTCTAGGCCAGGGGCCAGAAAACTATGCTATGAACTGACAGAGATACAGAGGAATGTTAAAATACAATGTGGTAGGCGCAACCATAGAAATAAATATATGTGCAGGGTATTATGGGAGCTTGGGAGAAAAGCACCTAACCCATCTTGGGAGTATGATGGGAGAGCAGGAAAGATTTCCTGGAAGAAGTGGTGCTTTAGCCTTATATACTGCAATGAATGTTTTCTTCAAATTATAGATTTAATTTTTTTTGTTTTTTTTTTTTGAGACAGAGTCTTGCTCTGTCACCAGGCTGGAGTGCAGTGGCACGCTCTCGGTTCACTCCGCCACCCAGGTTCAAGTGATTCTCCTGCCTCAGCCTCCCAAGTAGCTGGGACTACAGGTACGTACCACCATGCCCAGCTAATTTTTTTGTATTTTTAGTAGAGATAGGGGGATTCACCATGTTGGCCAGGATGGTCTCAATCTCTTGACCTCATGATCCGCCCACCTTGGCCTCCCAAAGTGCTGAGATTACAGGCGTGAGCCACCACACCTGGCTGCAAGACTTAATTTTTGAAAATGTTTTTGTAGAGAGAGGGTCTTACTATGTTGCCCAGGCTGGGATCAAACTCCTGGCCTCAAGTTATCCTCCTACTGTGTCCTTCCAAAGTGCTGGGATTAGAGATGTGAGCCACCATGCCTGGCCAATAGACTGAATTTTTTAGAACAGTTTTAGGTTTATAGAAAAATTGACCAGATATTGCAGAGTTTCCACATTCCCTCTCCCTCCCCCACAGTTTCGCCTATTGTTAACAGCTTATATTAGAGTGGTATATTTGTTTCAATTGATGAGCCAGTATTGATAGATCATTATTAACTAAAGTCCATAGTTTACATTGGGGTTCATTCTTTATGGTACACAGTTCTATAGTTTTTGACATATGCATAATGTCATGTATATAAATAAAAGTTTTACTGTCTTAAAAATCTTTGCTTCAACTCTTCATCCCTCATTCCTTCTTCTAACTCCAACCTTTGGCAACCGCAGACCTTTTACACTAAAGTTTTACCTTTTCCAGTACATCGTATAGTTGCATCATACAATACATTGCCTTTTCTTTCTTTGCTTTGCTTTTTTTTTTTTTTTTTTTTTTTTGAGACAGGGTCTCACTCTGTCACCCAGGCTGGAGTGCAGTGGTGCAATCACAGCTCACTGCAGCCTCGACCTCCTGGGTTCAAGTGATTCTCCCACCTCAGCCTCCTTAGTAGCTGGGACTACAGGTGTGCACCACCACCACGCCTGGCTAATTTTTGTATTTTTTATAGGGATGGGGTTTTGGCATGTTACCCAGGTTGGTCTTGAACTCCTAGGCTCAAGCAATCCTCCTGCCTTGGCCTCCCAAAGTTCTGGGTAATAAAGGTATGAACCACTGTGCCCAGCCCATTTCTGACTGGATTGTTTTATTAAGCAATGTGATTTAAGTTTCCTTCATGTCTTTTTATGATTTGATAGCTTATTTCTTTTGATTGCTTTAAAATGTACCTTTATATGAATATACTACAGTTTGTTTATCCATTCACCTATTTTATTTTATCGTACAGAGTCTCACTCTGTTGCCCAGGCTGGAGTGCAGTGCCATGATCTTGGCTCACTGCAATCTCTGCCTTCAGAGGATGTGGTGGGAGGATCGCTTGAGCCTGGAAAGTCAAGGCTGCAATGAGTTGTAATCATGCCACAGCACTCTAGCCTAGGGGACAGAGTGAGACCCTGTCTCAAAACAAAGTAAATACGGAGCAGCTTTGGTTGGTCACTTGAATTTCAAATTCAAGTACTCCACGATTTTGTGGAACTCATAATTTTTTTTAAAAAAAGAAAATGTCATTTAAAATGTAGAACATGGAATTTATAAATTACCTTAATCCAGACAAAAAATACTATGACGGCAGCTACATTGTTGAACTGTATTTGCCAATATGCCAGATACTCAAAGTTGGGGAAAGTATTTTGATCTTCCAGAAACTGTAGCAGCACATCCACATTTGATGTTCTGTATATGTTAATTCCTATCGCTACCACTGATAGCTGGAAGGTGAAAGATTTACATTTTATTACAGTGTTTTAGAAATATACAATTTAAGATGACTAGCATATTTTTCTTCACCAATGTATTAATTGTAGGGCTCACCCTTATACTTACCCAGTAACATTCTTAAAAGTCACTCACTCAAATGGAAAGTGTTAAGCCCTGCCATAAAATAAATAAAAAAATATATTGCTTGCATTTCCTTACTTTGGAATAGAAATCCAATGAAGGCATGCATGCATGTGTGCACATACGCATGTACCACACACACGTTCATGCATACACAGGAGAGATCACACTACGACAGACTCAAACTCAAAGAGGAATGCTTTCTGTTTTTACTGCCACCTTCATTTTAGTCACTTTCCACTCTCTTGCTTTCTTGCCTTAATCCTTCTGTTTTTATTTGCAATTTTTAAAATTTAAAATATTCTAGTTTATCTTTATTCTTCAATCGCCAGCCATTCTTTGCTCTGTTCAACAAAAATATAATAGATGTCTATGTATACAACACTGTGTGAGGGGCTAAGAGGAATAAACAGAAGTAAACTGCATAAATCCTGCCCTCTAGACACTTACATTCTGGTTCAAGAGCAGATAAACACATAAAATTAACTACTACTATTAAAGTAACAACTTTTAAAGTAGTTTAAAAAAAAACTACTAAAGTAACTAGTAAAGAATTGGTATCACACAACATAAGGTGAAGAGGGGCACAAGATATCCTAAAAAGGATAAAAAGCCCATGAGAACAAAGAATGAGCTTGGGCTAGAAAGATGGTGGGAATGATGAACACAGAGGGCTCAGGAAGGCCTGCAGTGGGAACATATGAGCCAAGGGCTTCTGTCTTGCTCATTTCTGTCCCTTAACTCATGATCCTACAACTTTCCACATATGCTTTGGTTCTAGGCTTTACAACCAGATCCAAGGGGACACTGGCCCCTCCTTTGCATCCCTCACCACTAAATGTAGACAATGCTAGGGGTTAGTCATAACAACCTGGCCCCACAGTGGGGTCTGCAGCAGGTGGGCTGCAGCAGGTGCTGTGACGTTTGCTGTCCATTCTCTTTTCTTAGGAATGATGGCCAGAGACCACTTTATTAGCACTTCCTTCCTGAGATGGCCATCCAGAACATGGTCCCACGTGATTCTCATAGCAAAGACCAGGCTGGCTGCTGATCACAGCTAAAAAGCCAACCTCACCATCTTCTTTTTCTTATCTCTAAAGGATTTCCAGAGCCAATCTTGTATTTCTGTGTTGTTGGTGGGAATGATAACAAAGAGGGCTCAAGAAGGCCTACACGGGCATATGTGAGCCAAAGGCTTCTCCTGAGATGAGGAGCTCATCTCAGCTAATCCATGTAGAAAAGCATTTAGGTTGATGGACTGGATCCCGCAGTAACTCTTTACCCAACTCTCAGTAGGTATAATTTGTTATGCAGTCCAGTTGTTTTTACTCTGCACAGGACAAATGTTCATAAAATTATGAAGAAGATGGCCATTTATATAACATCAATGTCATAATATGCTGAATTTCTTTGAAACCTTTCCTTCCAAATAGAGAATGAGGGAAAAGATGAGGCAAGAGATTTTGTGAGCCTTTGCACTGTTACATCACTCCTGAGTTTTCTGTGGGATTCTCATCCCTATCAACATAAGTTTTTCTCCATTCCAGAAAATTAGGAGGGCAGAGATTTATGTTATTTTGTTCATTCCTATATCCCCAGTGCCCCAGTGCCTAGAACAGTGCCAAGTATGTAGTAGGTGCTCAGAAAATATTCACTGAATAAATGATATAGTCATTTTACCCTGTAAAACCTAGCAAGCAGTCAACAAATTATTTGAGTTTAAATTCCTTAATAGTCTTCTTTTTTCAAGCAATTCTGCTAGTTTCGAAAGACTACTGCTCAGGACAAATGACCGACTGATGCAGCCTGTGTACTTCAGAACATATGTAAGAAAAACAAAAAAGGAAAATAAAACAATTTCAAAGTGATTTCAGGATGTCATTATATTTACATTTAGAATATAGTTTCTTTTCAGGTTTTGGGTAAACATAAGCACATTTTGGCTAGATGAAACAAAAAGCATTGGCTCTTTTCATTGGTTTGAAGGTCCAGCGAAGCACAGGGTGTGTTTGGTGGGTGAGCAGAAAGCATGCCCTCACTTCTATACTTGGTCAGCAAATGTTTCAAAGGACAGGAAGGATTCCAGTAGCTCTTCCTTGTTCTTTACAAACAAAAAGCACACTGTCTGAATTGTTTTCTGGCAGTACTAAGAGTTGTTTTAAAGAAAACTGAAAAACCACAGTGAACCAACATTTCAAAGAAATGCTTGCACAATGCTGTGCCTGCTGTGCCAAAGAAACAATTTCCATGATATCATCAGCCTTTTTTCCTATTGGTCTCCAAAGCGAGTACAAAGTAATTCACTGGGGTATGGGAATAAAATGTTAGAACTTCTAGGAGAGTGGTAAGAAACTGCTGGAGTTCTATTTATATTAATTTTTATCCCAATCTTTAGTATTCTATGCATGTGTATGTTTTACAGATGTACCTGTTACATCAATATATACACACAATTTACAAATAAAGATAATACATTAGGATGTGTAGTCAAAGCGTTCACTTATAGGTGTGTACAATCAAAAAGAGTGAATACCACTGACTAGTCTTTTGTTGATAATGAGTTCTTTGGTTAAAAAATGAAAAGGAAGTCTGCTCTTAATTGGCAAATCATACTTACCTTTTCACCATTATTTCAATGGTCTAAATATTAATAAATGTATGTAAGCCAAGAGGGAGGGTTTGCATCCTTCTAGTTCCAAAGAATGATTGTATTCTGGAATAATTTTCAATGTATATGGCTTGCACTCTGCCATCACTCCAAACAGAATTATTTGGAAAAATTATTTCCAGTATTATTGTCTCTCCTGTTTGCTTAAACGCTGAAATTCTTGTGTGACTCTGGTCATCAAGAATACATCAAACATTTGGGGATCAAGGGTTTTTACCTTGATTTGTGTGATGTCATATGGCCATCATCACAGATGGGATGCACTTCTAACTGCATCATGGCCTGATGGGGTCAACACTGTCTATTCTATAGGAATTTTTACTTTGAGTAAAAGCTCTCTCTAAAGGGCACATGTCCATGGCTTGAGAGGCAGTGGCAGAGCGGTAAAGAGTGTTAGTGTGAGGAACAAATGAGCTTCTGTACCCTGAAAAGCACCCAGAGCTGCCTAACACAGTAGCTTCTAAAGTGTTAGCCATTATTATTATTATTACAACAATAATTATTCCTGCTAATACTGTTATTGCCATGCAATATGTGGTCATGTAGTTCTTTTTTAAGCCTTTCTTTAAGGGTTCTTTCATTTACATATGAATAATATATTTTCCATATTCATCCAATTCCATATTTCCAACTCTATTAATAATTCTAGGGGGGAATGGTTTAATAATGACCTGATATAAATGCTTCATATAGGCCAAATGAATTTTTAGGATTGGGATGAGAGAAAGAATAATTCTCATTAGGAGGGCTAACAGAAGAGAGAATGCTAATAGGGTAGTGCATCATTTACTGAGATTTCAGAAGGTAATGGCTATCATATAACAGTGGGAAGGACAGACATAGAATAATCATGGTACACCTATGCCAAGCAAAGCTTGTAAGCATCTAACAATTAAGCATGTTGTCATATGCTTAAATGTAAAATTGGACTTAGCAAAAGGTTACCTATTATTGCTGAAGGGAGAAAAATTTCTAAAAATTCCTTTTTACACTGAAGCCACTGGAAGTAAGTGACTGATGCTTAATTAAGTGATTAAGATGAAGGGAAAACATCTTGAACAAATCTTAGAAGTTATAATTGAGTCAAGGACAGACACAGAATCTACATGGTGTTATGGTCTTGATTATGATTCTGCCTTTGATTTATTTTATTTTTTATTTTTTTAGAGATGGTGTCTCAGTATGTTGCCCAAGCTGGTATCAGACTCCTGACCTCAAGTGATCCTCCCACATCAGTTTCCTAAAGTGCTGGGATTATAGGTATGAGGCACCATGCATGGCCTGCCTTTGATTTCTTGTACCTCATACAGAAAACACTGATGAATATAACTTACACTTTGTAGACTATTTGCAAAAAGTTTTAAAGTGCAGAAAATTTCTCTGCCACCCAAAATATTTTCAGGATAATTTTCTTTTCGAGGCAAGGTCTCGCTCTGTCACACTGGCTGGAGTGTAGTGGTTCATTCATAGCTCACTGCACCTCAACCTCCTGGGTTCAAATGATCCTCCCACTTCAGCCTCTGGAATAGCTGAGACTACAGGTATGTGCCACCATACCTGACTAATTAAAAACAATTTTTTTTTTTGTAGAGACAGGGTCTCACTATGTTACCCTGGCTGGTCTTGAACTCCTGGGCTTAAGTGATCCTCTTGCCTTGGCCTACCAAAGTGCTGGAATTACAGGTGTGAGCCACCATACCTGGCCAACCAGTTCTTTTCTTGCTGTAACTACACATGTGCAGGAAAATATAAACTGATTTTTATTAGCAGTTGAAGAAAAATATCATTAGTGAAAAAACAAAGAAAAAAACTTTTCTCCTACACATCTCATATGTCATACTAAAGCCAAATATGAATTACTGAGATATTCTTGTTATTAGTGTGGCTGACAGCTTACTGTAAATACCTCTCCACTTCATACTCAGAAAACTTACTCATGCAAAATAAGAAAATAATTAGTAACAGAAGTTGATATCATTGAGGGGGACTTTTAGATTCTTTTTTGAGAATATTAAGATCCGTAGCGCCGAGGAGATCAAAGACTCTAGTTAACACATTTGTAGAACATTATGGGAAATTTGGTGTTGTTCTCAAACCTACCACAATGATCAGAACATCCAGACAATTCCAGAAACTCCTGAAATAGTGGAGTTTGTGAATGCGAATTTCCAATATCTCTTCCACCACATAGTAAAGGATAAAGAAACAAAAGATAATCTCACAGGCTGCCAGGAAGAAATCAAAAGTTGTGACATATCGGATCAGCTTTAAAGGCTGAAATTGCCAAGATGGAATCACACCGCCTGTTGCTGGGAATTCCACCAATAACCTGTATAGCAATAAGAACAATTAAAACAATAACAATAACAACACATGAATATAGCCAGGAAAGGATGTCCATCTATTCTATTCGTGCATTGCAAGGTAATAAAACTGCTACCATGAGTCCCCCCAAACTAGTGGCAAAACATTTTTATTATAGCTAATAATTCCATACTTGTAGAATTTGGTGTCAAAGCAATAACACTTCCTGAGGTCTTTCCGTCCCAAAGGAGTACTTCCTGCTCAGTCTTCCCTCTACTTTTCTGTATTTATACTGCTCAAAATGCCATATACTTTTAATGTAAAAGTAAATCAATGCACAAGCTTTGCTAGGACTTCTGTTATTATTTTTTTAAGAGATAGGGACTCACTTTGTTACCCAGGCTGGAGTGCAGTGTTGGCTGCAATTATAGCTCACTGCTGCCTCAAATTCCAGGGCTCAAGGGATTCTCCTGCCTTAGCCTTCTCAGTAGCTGGGACTACAAGTGTGCAGCACCAGGCCCAACTAATTTTTTTTTGGCAGAGACTGAGTCTTGCCCTGTTGCCCAGGCTGGACTCAAACTCCTAGGCTCAAATGATACTCCCACCTTGTCGTTTCAAAGAGCTGGAATTATAGGAGTGAGCCACTGTGCCTGGCCCTAGGACTTCTAAAAAATTCAAGTCCTTCTACTAGGCAACATGAAGAATATAAAGAAATATAAGCCATCCACTCAAAACACGTGTGATCTGGTTGAGAGGTAGGATATATTTTGTACATATATAAAGATAGGAACTGTGTCTCTCATTCATTCATTAGGTAACACCTAAATAGCAGCATCAAATAGTTTGCCCTCCAGGGTACTTTTCTCTCTTCTTCCCAGAGCGTTAGAGTTAAATAGGTGGGTACTCAATAAATGTCTGATTGTCTAAAACAGTTATATACATTGTTTTACATCCATATTGATGTCTCTGATCTTTACTGTTTTACCATAACCGGACTGAGGATTTTTTTTCTTGTCAAATTCCCATTTTGTAGGTGTCACACTGAGAAAGTTGGGTGATTAAGTTAATGGTACAGACTCTTTATCTAACTAGAAATAGAATCTCTAGCTGCACCCTTAAAAGCCCTTTAGTCAGCTAATAGCCATCATTATCTCTGCCATTACAGGACGAGTAGCCGCACCTGGAACCTAAGAATCTAGGACACTGGTGTGAGGAATAATCAAGTAAAAACAGGGACTATGGTAAATTAGAACTAGTCAGAGAAGTGTGAAAATTTTTCCTTCCTTTTCATTGTCAATTCTCCTGTTCTTTCTTTCTTATTTGTTGGAGAGTAGGAGTGAGAACCAAAAACTCAGGAAAGCAACACTGAAGCCAAGGGTCTTATATGCGACAGCCTCATTGGGAACTCAAATGTGAAGGAAGTGGCCTTCAAGTGTCAAGTCATTTCTCTGGCCCATTCTGGCCCAGCAGTGCTCACCACTTCCAGAAACTTAGAAAACAGTATAGAAAAATGAAGCACTTGTCTTAACAAAGTTCATCCTTTAAGGGAGGAAGCAAAAGAAATACTCAAGACCTTCTATCAATAGAATTTACTAAAATATCAGCGTTGCCTCTGTTTTCATTCTCTTCCTTTTTATTCTATTCCTTTTATCTTCACTGCAATAATTAGGAAAAACTCAAACTGCAATAGATTCTCATTCGTTTCTGGTGACAATACTACTACTCGACTACTGGTTGAGTATTTCTTCTTTCTTTTTTTCTTTTTGGCCAACTGTGAGCAAGGACAGGTTGAGTGTTTCTAACCTGAAAATCTGAAACATAAAATGCTTCAAAATCGCAAACTTTCTGAGCACTGATATGACAGCACAGGTGGAAAATTCCACAGCTGACTTCATGTGACAGGTCATTGTCAACATGCAGGTACACAACAGTTTATTCAACACTCCTAAGGGAAAAATGAAATTACCTTCAGACTAAGTACATTATATTTCACTTACAAAACATAAATGAATTTTGTGTTTAGACTTGGGTCCAATCCCCAAGTATCTCATTCAAGGTTATCTCATATGCAGACATTCCAAAATCTGAAAAAAATAATCTAAAATCTCAAACATTCTGGTCTTAAACATTTTGGATAAGGGATACTCAACCTGTAATTGATTTAATGTAGTAATATTTTCTGCAAAAGTTGTTAAATACAAGGACTGGGACAACTCAACAAGCCATGTAAAGGAGAATTGAGCTTAGCCTCAAAAATGATGACAAAGACTATTATGAGAATAAACCCTTCTTATCTTGTGTGTAAATATACATGCAAGTAATCCATGCTAGTGATGTTCGGGCATTGCTGATATGCTTACCAGGAAGATTAAAGTGGGTGAACTCTGACTTTCTCTTGCTCTGGTTTTTCTTTCTTTCTTTCTTTCTTTCTTTCTTTTTTTTGAGATGGAATTTCATTCTTGTTTCCCAGGCTGGAGTGCAATAGTGTGATCTCAGCTCACTGCAACCTCTGCCGCCCGGGTTCAAGTGATTCTCCTATTTCAGTCTCCTGAGTAGCTGGGATTACAGGCACCCACTACTATGCCTTGTTAATTTTTGGTAGTTTTAGTAGAGACGGGGTTTCATCATGTTGGCCAGGCTGGTCTTGAACTCCTGACCTCAGGTGATCCACCCGCCTCAGCCTCCCAAAGGGCTGGGATTACAGGTGTGAGCCACTGCGCCTGGCCTTTTCTTTCTTTTTGGTCTTTTTCTTTCTTTTCTTTCTTGTAACCTTCTAATATACTATATCATTATTTCTATTGTTTATTGTTTAATGTCTTTTCTCTATATCCTACTAGTTGGATGCAAGCTCTGCAAAGGCAGGGATCTTTGTTTTGTTCACTGATGTGTCCCAAGAGCCTAGAACAATGCCTAGCACATATTAAGTGTCTAGTAAATATCTGCAGAGTAAATGAAGAGTCCCAGACAAGCCAGTGGAATCTTTGTCAGTTTCCTCACTATCTCCCAGAGGGGTCATCATGGCAACATCCCAGAATTTGTGGAAGGAACTTCATATGCCTATGATAGCCCTGTGCACTAGCAAGTCACTGGGTATCCTACTGAGTATCCTATAAGAACTCAAATTACTGTGCTTGTGTGCTAATAGCAGAAGCTCATCTGAGAGTGAGGAACTCAAGGAAATGAGTCGAGATCTGATGGCTGGGGGACTTGGTGATGGAGCATGTGGCACTGACCATCCTTATAATGGGTAAGGACAGATGAGAAAAACACAATACCTTTTCTCGATGTTGGAAAGGTTCCAACATTGAGATGCACTTGGACCAGAGTTAAGGTTCCTTCCAACTTGTAATATTCTAGATCCCAATTCCCTTCCTCAAATATCCTTTATCTCAATAAGCCTTCAGTTTTTACCCCTCCCTTGCTATCTGCCTGGGTCCTTGGCATCCTCACTTAGCTAACAGGCAAAGGATTTCTGGGCTATCCCCAGAATAGGAGGTACGTACGACTACACAGAAACAGGAGGGATGCATGCCCTCGGTACACACCTGACCACACAGAACAGGTTAATGTTGGCATTGTACACTGAGAAGTCAATAAAAGTTGCCCTGGTTCCTCGGTCCAGCCAGACGTTTTTCTTGAGGCTAGCAACTTGTGCAGCTGTTTCCTCTCTTGTTCTTGACAAATCCAGGTAGTAGCCAGCTCCACTATAAGTTGCAATGATTCCCCAGTGGCTACTACCATTCAAGTCTTTTTCACTTGTGTAGATCCAACTGATTAAAAACAAAACCAAAAAACAAATGGTTAAAAATCAGTGGAACACTTGTAGCATTATAAGGCAGTTGGTTCCTTGTAAAATAAAGTATGTTTTAAGGCCTATCAAGCTGGGTACTGTGCCTGACCTGGCACTTCATAAGTGTTTTCTTAGTTAATTCTCATATGGTTATTAGCCTCATTTTAACAATGAGTGTTAGTGAGGTCAGTGTAGTCCCAAAGCTTTTGAGGGTAGACCAAAGGCTTAGGAACCAACACCAGGGCTGTCTGTCCCTAGAGCCTCTGCTCAGTTTATATGGCTGCTTTCTCTGTAACTGTGCTCAGAGACTTGAGGTCCTCAGAGAAAATTATAGCCAAAAGAGGAACAAGTTCATCCAGTGGCACTGTCAGCAACTGTACTCCACACAGCATTTGGGAATTTTATTCACAAATATTCAGAGGATCTCTTAGAAAACAGATGCTTCTTTGGCACTAATAGGAATATAAAGGGCCTTTCCCTCCCAAATTTATAACAAGTAGGGAGATAAGAGTTGTAATTAAACAAGTAAAACACAAGGTGGATAATAATAAGAAGCAAAAGGATAAAGAAATTAGGCTGGCTGGTCAGAGGAAAGCTATCCATATTTGAAGATATGGCAATGGAGGGATGGATTAGAACAGACTTTGGGCAGAGGCTGTGTTGGACCTGAGCTGTGAAGGGTGAGTAGGATCTGGACTTCCACAGGTGAATGGTGATATGATTTGGCTGTAGTCCCCACCCAAATCTCATCTTGAATTATAACTCTCACAATTCCCACATTTTGTGAGAGAAACCTGGTAGGAGGTAACTGAACCAAGGGGGCACATTTTTCCCATGCTAATCTCGTGATAGTGATTAAGTCTCATGAGATCTGATGGTTTTATAAGGGGGAGTTTCCCTGCACAAGCTCTCTCTCTTTGCCTGCTGCCATCCATGTAAGATGAGACTTGTTCCTGCTTGCCTTCCGCCATGATTATGAGGCCTCCCCAGCCATGTGGAACTGTAAGTCCATTAAACCTCTTTCTTTGGTAAATTGCCCAGTCTCGGGAATGTCTTTATCAGCAGAGTGAGAATAGTTTAATACAAACGGGAAGGGCATTTGCAACTGTGAGCCATTGCTCAAGAGAAGACGTATAAGCAGCCCAGCAAGTAGTTCAGTTTGGCTCCTGTATGATAAAGAACGGTGGTCTTTGGTCAGCTTGTGAAGGGCAAACAAGAAGGAGTCCCTGAAGGGAAAGTTCTGAGGATGCCTCTATGCTGAGTCCTTCTAGTGAATCACTGAACCTGGGGGTGGTCCTAGGGATCCCTGACACGGCTCCATTAGCAACGTCTGCAATAACCAAGAGGAAATGAGGCCTGAACTCACTCAGTGTAGGTGGGAAGGGAAAGGAAGGAGTGAGAGAGTATCACCGCAGTGACTGTCAGCAGAACTTGGCAATTGATTTGGAAGTTGGGGCAAGGAGGAAAGATGGCTCAAAAATGACTCTGGAGTCTCTTTTAAGGCAATGGGGAGATGGCAGTGCTTTAAAAGGCAGAGCAGATTCCATAAGAAAATGATGAGTTTAGTTTGGGGCATATTGAATCACAAGAGCTGTGGGACATCCAGGTGGAATAGAGATGAGTCTTGTATCACTAGAAATGCAAGCTCTGTGAAAACAGGAGGTTTGCTTCTGTTTACGGCTGCTTTGTTTCTCTAGCATCAAGGGCACTGCTAGAACAGGGGGGACTTCTAACAATGGGAACATGCCTGGCACATTGTTAAAGAAATGATAAGTCACCAAATAAAGATGCCAGTGAAGCCATCTGAATATCAAGGGAAAGAGAGTCAAGAAAGAAAAGATGGACACATGAATATAGAACCTGGGAATAAGAGACAAGAAGTGAGAGAAAGGGGTTTCAGAGTTAAAAGAACCCAAAGTGTAGAGTCCTTCATGGAAGTCAAAAGAATGAGCAGTCAACACTGCCGCTTTCAGCAGACAGGATGAAGGGGATAAAGACTGAAATTTGTTCAGTGGATTTGCTAACTAGAGGTCCCTGGTAGCTTCCAGGTGAGATGTCAAAAGCAAGAACCTAAGCTTTAAGAGGTGAATCAAGGGCAAGGAAATGGAAGTGGAAAATGAATCCTATTCTTCCAAGAAGTTTGGAGTTGAAAGGAAGAAGAAATGGGAGTGACTTAAGAACGTACAAGAATAAAGGGATGGTTTAGATATGACAGGAAAGGTCCCCTTTGGCAATCCACCGTGGAGTAGAAATCACTCATTCATATGTGCATCCAACACACATTTATTAGGATCTTTACATATGAAGCATTGTTCAAGCTTTTAAAATATAGCAGTCAACAAAATAAAATCGGGAAGCTTGAATACTGCTGGGGAGCTGAGGGTATCAAGAAGCCACCCTAACAACATAATTAATATGGAAGATAAATTAATATGGAAGTGGGTTAGTAGAAGAAACATGGGTTTTGGGGTCAGGCTACTTAAATCTTGGCTATATTCCATTTGCTAGCTGTAACTTTGGGCAAGTGAGCCCCAGTTTTTTAATCTATAAAATGAGATGATACCTATTTTAGAGTTGTTTTGTGAAGGCAGATGAGAAAATGTGTTAAATAACTTCTTAAATAATGTCTGGCACAGAGTAGTGGCTGTATAGATTTATCTTATTAATGATGTGAGATAAATTAAATATTGGAAGGGTACCATAGATGATGGCATGCTCATGCTTTGTGGGAACTATAAAAAGGCACATTAGAAAAAAAAATAAAGCTGGGCATGGTGGCATGTTCCCATAGTCCCAGCTACCTGGGAGGCTGAGGCTGGAGGATTTCTTGTGCCCAGGAGTTTGAGGCCTGCCTGGGCAACATCATGAGACTCCATCTCTAATAAATTTTTTTTAAAGTGAAATCACTATCATAACTTGGATGATAACGTCCTTTGAGATTTTTTTAGTTCTTTTCTTCTAAAGCGCTGCATTTTTACTAAATTTTTTTTTTTTTGAGACAGAGTCTTGCTCTGTTGCTCAGGCTAGAGTGCAGTGGTGAGATCTCAGATCACTGCAACTTCTACCTCTCGGTTTCAAGTGATTCTCCTGCCTCAGTCTTCTGAGTATCTGGGACTATAGACACATGCCACCACACCCAGCTAATTTTTGTATTTTTAGGAGAGATGGGTTCCACCATGTGGGCCAGGCTGGTCTTGAACTCCTGACCTCAAGTGATCCTCCCGCTTGGCCTTCCAAAGTGCTGGGATTACAAGCGTAAGAAACTGTGCCCAACCTGAATTTTTACTAAATGTGTTTCTTATGGGTCCTGACATAAAATAGAGTATACAATGGATGGTACATGAAGAATATACTAACAGTAAAGGTGATGGCCCATTGTATAGTAACAAATGTGGATTCTGCGCAACTGGGTTTCCAAGAAACAAACCTAGAAGAACAGACATAATTAGCTGAGCAAAGCTTAGAGGATCACTCTGACCACTGATGTACCCAGGGACAGCAATTGCAAAAGGCCCACCTTGAAACAGCCTGGGAGGTCTTTTCATTTCTTTATAATAACTACAATACTTCTAAAATAGTAAGTGCCTTCCGTTAATACACAAGATGTTTAAGTATGGGTACTAAAGTGCACGAAAAGCCCCTTTAAATATGCATATGCATAAATATATACTTAAAGTCTCAAACATTTGAGAAAAATGGGCTTTAAACCCAACAGAAAACGGTCTCACAAGCTTACATATTAAATAACTGCATTCTGAACAAAAACCTGTTTGTAAGATCCATAAAAAAGGAGTTCCTGTACCAGAAAACATGCTGTTAAATAACCTAGTGGATGATGTTACTGGACCTATAAAACCAGGGCCCAGGGCATCTTAAATGAAATTTTCAAAGGTTCAGGTAATTAACTTTTTGTGGGTCATAGCATCAGTGATTTAGTCTTTTAGCCTTGAGCTGGGTTAAAAAGTAGTGAAAACTTGAGAAGTCAATAGTCAAGTTCGCAAAGGTTTAAATATAAGAACTGAAGAGTCATTGAACTTCACCTTGGTGAAGGTGTCAGGGAATGAATGAATGAATGAATGATGGTGGGAGGTCAAAGAATGAATAAGGGAATATCACCCAGTGGCAATGACTCAGACACTTACGCAGTTCCATTTCGGGGCCCGAAGGGAGCCCTATCTTCACTACTGACAGAGTAGACATCATAGCACTCTTTAATTTCATCTCTTAAGTCCTGGGGGATAGAGCAGGATCCATTTCTGACTCGGAGTTGCCGTATGCGTGGTACCCCTAACAGCAGGTTCTCGTAGAATATGAAACTTCGGTTGTCAGCTTCAGTCTGGTTGCTGGGTTGCATCTTCCAGTATAGCCCATCCAATAAGGAGCCTTCTGTGAACTAAATGCAAAGGAAATATCTTTGAAAAAGTTCCAAGCTCAGCAGCTGTCTTGCTCCTGTCTGGAACATTTGCATAACCAAGCATCTGGCAACTCTAAGAAAACAGTAGAGTGATAAGAATGAATTTTGTTGTCAGAGAGATTTGGGATAGCATGTTGCCCCATTACTTGTTAGCTATGAGGCCTTGAGCTGGGTCCTCTGAACCAAGGTTCCTGAATCTGGAAAACCTATCTTTTGCGTAGTCACTACACTTGGCACAGCATGGGTACTTAATAAGTGGCAGCTCTGATTTTTGTTCTTGGACAAAGGTGGGGTCATGATTAACTCCACTTTCCCTTATTAAAGTAGGGAAAGTGGAGTTAATCCCTTATTAAACCCACATAATCATGGTTCTAAACTTGTTTAGAGAAAAAAGCTATAGTTTTGATTACCAGCCTGGCATCTGGTGGATCTTTGTCTGTCCAGACTGTTTTGCTGTACCGTAAACTCTCAATCCCTCCTTGTCCCTTTGGAGACTGGAATTTATCACAAAGAAATGTGTATAGGAAAGTCTCTTGTTAGTTTGTACAGCCAGCTATGCCTGCAGGAAAGACAGACCTATTTCTCAGTGTGCTATATCATTATCAGATGATCAACAGATAGACTGATTTGCCCTACTCAGGTGGTGAAAGATTCATATTATACAAGTGTGGTTTTGGATGCCAAGTACTCTTATATATGAATAGGTTCCTGTGATCCAGTTGTCTCTATCCTTAAAATCAACAGCTCTGACCCCAGGGTTTAGTAAGAATTTTAGAAACTATGTCCCCAAGGAGAAATAATCATTTCCTTTTCAATTTCTCTTCCAATTTTCTTAGATTCCAAGCCCCTTATCCCTCGGATCAGCTATAATATTTTTCCTGTGATATCACTCATTGCTTACACTGTTATTATGTTAGAATTTGTGACAATTTGGGAAGGGGCTGGGTTGGGTTGAACTTCCCAACAGCTGACTTTTGTTTGTTTGGGGTTTTTTATTGGATTTTTTTTTTTTTTGAGACAGGGTCTTACTCTGTTGCCCAGGCTGGTATGCGATAGCATGGTCATGGCTGCAGCCACTGCAGCCTCGACCTCAAGCAATTGCTCAAGTGATTCTCCCACCTCAGCCTCCTGAGTAGCTGGGACTACAGGTATGTGCCACCACACCCTGATAATTCTTTAATTTTTTCGTAGAGACAAAGTCTTACTATGTTGTGCCCAAGCTGGTTTTGAAATCCTGGGCTCAAGCAATCCTCCTGCCTTGGCCTCCCAAAGTGTTGGGATTACAGACGTGAGCCACCAAGCCCCACCAATGCAAACCTTTGAAAGAATGTGCTTACTTTGTATCAAGCACTGCTCTAAGAGCCAGGGATACATGCTATCACCAACAAAGAAACAAAACACGAAAGGCGAAGCAAGGCAGAAGAACCACACTGCCCTCACTGGCCTTATATTCTAGGAGATTCTAAACAAATATTCACTGAACCTTGAATCATGGAATGAATTATAAACTAGGACAAAGAAGTAGCTAGAAAAAAATCAATATTTCTTGTTCCCTAGACATGTGACCATATGCATTTAAGCATCCTGAATCTCACTTTCCTCATTAACAAACTAGAGCGTACTCTTAATACTTACCTTATAAAGTTACTATAGAAATTAAATAAGGTAAGGTATAAAACACTCAGCACAGTGCAAGGCACGGGCAAAGTTCTCAATCAATGTTAGTTTATCCCCTTTGAGAGTAGGAACAGTAACTTCTAATAACTCACCATAACTTACGTCTCACACTGATGAAGTCAAATGAACAATTTTCTGTGATAAAGAGGTACTTTCAAAGTTATTTGCAAATACCTTCCAGAAGTCTTCCATTGAAGACAGAGTTTTAAAGTTAGTTTTCTCCGTTTTGGACACGGGGGTGTCTAGGAAGAGCTGTGACATCATCCGGGTATAGTAGTACACATTAGAACTCATCATGCCATAGGTCACTGGAACACAGAAAGATCCAAATGAACTCCCCAAGGGAACAGGCACACATTTGCACACCAGCAGCCTTCACAAAGGGATTGTTCCTAGTAGATAAACATTTAGGACAAATATCCAGAGAGGGTCTTCTCTCACCCTTGCCTTCCTTCTGCCTATCATTCTTCTAGGATATCTCCCTGTATCTCTGGCTTACAAAAGAAATATGTAATATTAATACTGGCTTATGTGAAACAAAATTGGCTTACTATTGAGTATCAAAGTAAGATCACGAACGTTTAATTGACATTTAGGACTTCCAACCTGCCTACTGAATTTCATCTTCCGCCACCTCTTGGCTCAGACCCTCCATGCCAGTGCGGCTGATCTGCACAGGCCCCAGCATATCTACGCTGGGCTCCCCTTCCTCTGGCTGTGCACACTGCATACTTCCCTGCAGTAACACGGGCAAGTCATTGTTTGTTTCCTTCGATCAATTCTCCACTCTTCTCTGCCCTGTTATGTTCCTTGAGGCTTATATGAACTGTACTAGAATCCTTTGCCCTTTGGGGAGACGGAGGTCAGTTTGTCCCCCCACCCCTATTCTCTATTCCCTCACCACCTGGATGCAGTTTGGCAGTAGAGACTCTAACTTTGGCCAAAGGTGCTGAGGGAATCCCTTTCCTCACCATACTGGGTTCACACTGTGCCACTCCCTCCCCCAATCCTCTTAAGCCTAGAGGTGGTAACTTTTTCTTAGTGCATTACTTCCCCTTGCTGGTTCTCTTAACCCCGCCACATCTCTATAAATAGTGCCTTCATTAAACTTTCCTTAATCACCACTTGAGTTCATCATCTCTTTCTTCTAGGAGGCTGATCGACACAGACATATCTGCTTCCCACCCACAAATCATATCTTGAATGGAACCCATAACTCGAACTACATCCCTGCCATGGACATTTACTAATTATACTGAATTGTCTTGGAAGGAGGCAGATGATCATTTACAAGCTTAGTAGACCAAAGGAGATCAGGGTTTGACTCTTGGCTATGCTCCTTACTTGCTATGTGACCTGTGCAAGTTCCCTAAACTTTATGAGCTTCAGTTTTCTCTTTGGTAAGATGGGGATAACCAACTATCCCATGGATGTTTTTGGTGTGTAAATAAAAATAACTAAATTTTATTTAGTACAGTGGCTGACACTTAACCAATGTTTGATAATCGTGGCTCTTCCTCCTTAACTGGATTGCTATAATGCATCTATTATAAATTTTGGCACTTTACCAAGTACTGTCTCATTCTGGACTTTAATCATTGCAGGTATAATATATTATAATTCCTAAAATTAGCTGATAAAATGTTTCAAGGGGAAAGAAACATATTCTATACTTTTTTTAAACCACAGTTTTGAATACCCCTGTGATTAATACTTACCTGAACCTGTAATAATATTCAAACCTATAGAAGTCATCTTGGGATTAAGTGCTATTTAGTAAATCTCTCCTTCATGCAGCCCTCTTCTCCCCACTCCCCTACTTTTTTTTTTTTGAGATGGAGTTTTACTCTTGTCACCCAGGCTAGAGTGCAATGGAGCAAGCCCAGCTCACTGGGTTCAAGCGATTCTCCCACCTCAGCCTTTCAAGTAGCTGGGATTACAAGCATGTGCTACTACGTCCAGCTAATTTTCTACTTTTAGTAGAGACAGGGTTTCACCATCTTGGTCAGTCTGGTCTTGAACTCCTGACCTCAGGTGACACACCTGCCTTGGCATCCCAAAGTGCTGGGATTATGGGCATGAGTCACCATGCCTGGCCCCTCTTCCCCTTTCAAGCATCATAGGAAATTAAGATTATTTAAGAAGAGGGGTAGGTAATAATGATCCAAACACAAGTGTGTTTGGGAGTTAATCTCAAGCAATCAAATAAGCAGTAAATACACATAATACACACAACTTGCATACTGTATCTAGAGACATATGAATAATTCCCAGTCCCCTGGGTTTGGCTCCCTCACCTGTCATCCTATGACCTAATGTAATTAGGACAAGAACAGTCCTCTTGAGAGGTTATATGACTTGTTACCTCTCAGAACTGTCTTGGGGCTGAGATAAAAGTTTAGAATTCTAATCCATTTAAATTTATGGAACAAGATATTGGGCATGAAGATGAACAAGATGTGATCTCTGCACTCAAGAAGAGGAGTTTGTAGCATCTCCTGGGGAGCATGTTGCCTAGTCAACTCCCACAAAGGATGGACAGGGGCACAGTGTCCTCTGCAAAGGCCTTCTGTGAGTCTACAGTCAATCGAGGAGAGAAAGAACATGACACAGGAGCAAGCAGTGAAGGCTGCTCAGAGCACACCAAACGATTAAGTTGATTACTTACAAATTAACTTGGAATTGGAATGTACTTTGTATTGACTGATTAGTATAGACTGTTGTGGAGTTTTTAGCCTGTGGGTTTATTGTGGTTATTACTGTTAAAAAGGAATTTTGATAAATTATTATATATTATTTATAAACATGGCATAAGTATATATGTGTGTAGATATAAGTATCTTAGCTACTGAATTGAAAAGATATTTCTTTAGTTTCCTTAAGCACTCATAATCCAGTATTTATTTTTGCTTTTGAAATTCTCAGGATCTGTATTGGCTTTAATAGCTTCACCAAAGGGCAAGCAACAGATTCCCTTGGTTATGTAGCACCATCTGCTGGACAGACAGGTAAACAATGCCTTCTAGCTTTGAGGGGATGATCATTGTTAGCTTTTTTTTTTTTTTTTTTAAGACAAGGTCTGGCTCTATGGCCAAGGCTGGAGTGCAGTGGCACCATCTCAGCTCACAGCAGCCTCTATCTCCTGGGCTCAAGTGATCCTCCCACCTCAGCTTCCCAAGTAGCTGGGAATACAGGCATGCACCATCATGCCCAGCTAATTTTTTAATTTTTTGTAGAGATGGGGTTTCACCATACTGCCCAGTCTGGTCTCAAACCTGTGAGCTCAAGAGATCCTCCCTGCGTGGCATCCCAAAGTGCTGGGATTGAGTCATGAGCTGCCGCACCCAGCCTGTAACAGATATTTAATCGGAAAACATGAATTCAGTTCCTCTCCTGTGTCAGGCCTCAGGCAAGTCCATGGCACACCTGAGAAACAGCTCTTCAAACTCTGATGGTCAGCTACACCATGAGCCCATGCAGGTGGCAGTTAAAAGACCCCTGAATTTGGAGTCATAATGATATGGGTTTGAGTTTCGGCTTGCCTCCATCCTGAACATTTGCCTCTGTTCATGACTGTGGGTCTTTCGTCTTGAGATCCTGGACAACTATTTAATCTTCTCAGCCTGCTTTTGGAATCTAGAAAGTGAGAGTAATACCGAGTACTTTTGTAAAGTCCAAATGGAGAAATATATGTGAAGACATCTGCACACTGTAAAATGCAATGGAAATAAAAAATAGTTAACATCACTTCTCCTTTAAGTCCCTGAGGGAAACTGGAGAAAGCCCACTTGGAAGGTAGCATTCACTCTCTACATGAAATGAATTGTGAAGAAAAATTTACCACATGAAATAGATAACCTTAAATGAGGACCAGAAAGGAGACAAGAGTATTAAAAAATATCTAAGGTAAAGGACACATATGTCTGCACATATGTACACACCTTTCTTCTGCTATTTAATCCTTGTCTTAACCTCTGAATTTCTGTTTTCCATAAAATAAGCTAGAACAAAATATACTAAAACATAGTATTGGCCAAGTATGATGGCTCACACCTGTAATCCCAGCACTTTCGGAGGCCGAGATGAGCAGATCGCTTGAGCCCAGGAGTTTGGGACCAGATTGGGGAAAAGGGTGACCTTATCTCTATAAAAGATTAACAGGGTGTGGTGGGGTGCATGTGTCATCCCAGCTACTCTGGGGGCTGAGGTGGGAGGATCACTTGAGCCTAGGAGATTGAAGTTGCAGTGAGCTGAGATCGTACCACTGAATGCCAGCCTGGGTGATAAGAGTGAGACCCTGTCTCAAAAAAAAAAAAAAAAAAAAAGAAAGAAAGAAAGAAAGAAACTATAACCAAACAACCAGCATGTGAACTAACAAAAGTTGCCTTAAAAACATGGTCTATCATTTCAAAATAGCAACAAATACTATTTTATTCTTAATAATGTTGAAAAATATAGGTTCAAATACTAAAAACAAAGAGTATTATAGAATAGTGTATATTATATAAATTCCAAATCACTAGGATAAAAAAGCAAAGAAAAAAAAATGAAAATTAACAGGAAAATATAAAATAATAGAAATTTGACAACAAAGCAAGAAATGTGAATGGTTTAGACTCTTACTAAATGACAAAGTTTTAAATATTGGTTAAAGATAAAAATGCATCTCTAGAACTGATGTAAGAAACCCACCCAAAGTTAAAAATCAATGAATGGGGAAATAAAGCAGGGGCGAAATATTTTTTGAAAGGTTTTAGTGGTATCATAATCACCTGACAGAGGACATTACTTAGTTTGATTAAATGGTTATTTTACATTGGTAAAGGATACTATACATGATGATTTAACTGAAATGAATTCTTATGTATTGAATAACAGAACATCAAAGCATATAGAGCAATACCTGTCAGTAATAAAAGAATCACCAAAACTACAATGGCAGTTGGAAACTTAAAACCCTGTATCTTTCAGTCTTTGACAGAGAAAGTAGACAAAAATTACTTAGGAATATTAAGAGTTTGAATTAAAAACATGACAACATATATAGATCTGTTAAGAAATTAAATTTTTTCCTGCTCTTAATAACTCTTGAGCCAAAGAAGAGAGATGCTGTAAAAACATAACTGTACTAGATATAAAGACAGTAGAACCAAGATGCCATGGCTGCAGTATTCCAGCTTATCTGCCACAAGAGGAAGCCACCACTTCGCACAGGAAACCTGACTGCTTTGCTAGCTGTGTATCGTATCATACCCTCATGATGCAGGGATCCAGTGGAAATAAAATAAAAACAAACATTTGAAGGGACTCTATAAACCAAAAGTAGTACACAATATGATCCTTGACTTACAGTGGAGTTACATCTTGATAAACCCATTGTAAATTGAAAATATCGTAAGTTGAAAATGCATTTAATATACCCAACCTACTGAATGAACAACACGGCTTGGCCTAGCCTACTTTAAACATGTTTAGAACACTTACGTTAGGCTAGTTGGGCAAAATAATCTGGCAATACAATACACTGCAGAGTACTGGTCGCTTACCCTCATGATCAGATGGCTGACTGGGAGCTGCGGCTCCATCTCTAGAGTATGGTAGCCTGGGAAAAGACCAAAATTCAAAATTGAAAGTATGGTTTCTATAGAATGTGTATCACTTTCATGTCACCCTAAAGTTGAAAAATTGTAAGTTGAACCATCATAAGTTGGGGACCATCAGTATATAAATGCGAAGCACTATATACAAATCAAGGAATTATTAGGCTTGAACTGATTAGGTGGATATATTATGGGACATTCTGTGTGTTCGTAAATGAGAAGTGCTAGTGAACAAGAAAACAGAAACAGGCAATGTTGTCAACATTTCATCAGACTCTCTAGGTGTCAGCACTGAGAGGTGCACAGCTGCAACTCAACCCTGCGAGGGCGGTGAACTCATGAGCTGGTCTGATTGGACAATTCTGTGTGAAGCGGTGGGCCTGAGTGGCAGCATAACTTGGAGGAGGTGGCTGGTTCTGGTGGGCACCAATAAAGCTTCTCTCTGGATCTGGCTCTTGAGCTGATTTTGAAGGATGAGAAGGAATTAGAATGACAGAAAGGGAACAGTGTACACTGAGGCTTTCTGAGATCACAAGTGGTTTGATGTGGTTGAAGAACCAGATGTTTATAGGGAGTGGCAGTTCTGAAGAAGTAAACAAAGATCATTTAATAAAATGCCAGTCTATTATCTTATTTTAAAGTTTATCTTGAGGGTGAGATAGCATGTTAAATGGAAAAGTGATCCCAGCACTTTGGGAGGACATTTCAGGAGGGTCACTTGAGCCCAGGAGTTCAAGAACAGCCTGGGCAACAAAATGAGACCTCATTTCTACAAACAATAAAAAAAAAATAAGCTGGGTGGTGTGTGTCTGTGGTCCCAGTGACACGGAAGGCTGAGGCAGGAGGATCTCTTGAGCCCTCAAGCTGCAGTGAGCTGTTCATGCCACTGCATTCCAGCCTGGGTGACAGAGTGAGATTCTGTCTCAAATAAATACATAAATAAATGTTAGAGTGACTTATATGAATCTGGTTCCAGAAATAGCAGTGCTTGGAAATTCTAAAAAGTCTAATCCCAGCACTTTGGGAGGCCGAGGCAGGTGGATCACAAGGTCAAAAGATCGAGACCATCCTGGTCAACATGGTGACACCCCGTCTCTACTAAAAATAAAAAAAATTAGCTGGGCATGGTGGTGCGTGCCTGTAATCCCAGCTACTCAGGAGGCTGAGGCAGGAGAATTGCCTGAACCCAGGAGGCAGAGGATGTGGTGAGCCGAGATTGTGCCATTGTACTCCAGCCTGTGTAACAAGAGAGAAACTCCATCTCAAAAAAACAAACAAAAAAAAAACTATTTATTGTCTGGGCATGGAGGCTCATGCCTGTAATCCCAGTACTTTGAGAGGCCGAGATGGGAAGATCACGAGGTCAAGAGATTGAAACCATGTTGGCCAAGATGATGAAACCCTGACTCTACTAGAAATACAATAATTAGCTGGGCATAGTGCCTGTGATCCAGCTACTCAGGAGGCTGAGGCAAGAGAATTGCCTGAACAAGGGTAAGCCAAGATTGCGCCACTCTAGCCTGGTAACAAAGCCAGGCTCCATCTCAAAAAATAAAAAAAAAAATAAAAAATAAAAACTACTTATTGAAATAAAATATTTAATATAAAGAGACTATTTCATTTGTAATAGATATCAAATAACTTTCAAAGTTATAATGAAAAATGAAATATAAAATATATGTAAGTCTGTTTTCATGCTACTAATAAAGATACCTGAGACTGGGAAGAAAAAGAGATTCAATGGGACTTACAGTTCCACATGGCTGGGAAGGCCTCAGAATCATGGCGGTAGATAAAGGCACTTCTTACATGGTGCTGGCAAGAGAAAAGAGGAAGAAGCAAAAGCAGAAACCCATGATAAACCCATCAGATCTCATGAGACTCACTTACTATCATGAGAACAGCATGGGAAAGATTACCCCGATGATTCAATTACATCCCCCAGCTCCCTCCCACAACATGTGGGAATTCTGGGAGATGCAATTCAGTTGAGATTTGAATGGGAACACAGCCAAGCCATATCGAAATATAAATCCATATGTAATAAATTACCTATCAATTGTTTCTTTCTTAAATTACCTATCATTTGGTGCTGAAAAGAAAGGTATTAACAGTAAAACATTTTAGTCCAATGGGATAAATGACATTTTTAAAAGAAAAATATATTTGGGTCACTGTAGCACTTTGAGGCATGAAGCTCTAACAGGACTTTTGAGAACTAAGAAGTTGAAATTAGAGGGACTTGGTTTCAGATACAAAGCAGACCATATTCAAAAGTTTCCCTGTCATAAATTATCTGATTAGGAATCTCAAATAGGGACATTTCACATTCAGGAGTTGTTTGATACTAATGAGTCTATGGATAATTTGTCACAAAATATAAGCAGTAGATTATACTTCATAGAGTTGGTACCAATTCATTTGTGAAAATCAGTCCTTCACAACAGAGTTTTGTTTTAACTACTACTCAGAAATGGTCAGTATGTAAACACTCTACTTATATTTTCTATGTTTTAATTTCTCATGAATTTCATACAGGTTTATTGCAGATGTGATATTTTCAAATTCCTGTAGAAGCCAGACAGGGAATTGCACCACTGAAATGGTTGTAAGATTTAATAACAGAATGTCCCATTTGACCATGGCAAACAGAACTAGCTACACAAGTTGTTTGGGATTAGGGAGAAGCTGATCTTTGATGAAGACTTTTGGGAATGTCAATAAGTGTTTTTAAGATTTTTTTAAGACAAACAAGTTTACTCTTCAAATGTTCCCCAGTTTTAAATGTTTATTCCAAATAAAATTTACATATTACGAAATACTGCAGACCGAACACTCTGTGTCTATAGGCAGAATATTTCCCAGGGACAATAAATTTGTTAGGTCATGTTGGACAAATGCCAGGCCTTGGGATATAAAGATAATTAAGGATATTTTTTTGTCCTTCAAGAAGTTCACAGGCTTAGTAAGGGAGATTAGGCCCACACATAGCATCTGTGTTTGCAGGCCTAAGTCAAGAGTACAAATATAGGCACCCAGCATGTCCCCTTCTATTCCTCTTCAACCCCTGACTAAAAGGAACGAACATCTCAGCCCTTTTGCCCAAGCTCCAGCCACAACACCAAGTCAACCACAGAAACCTCATGCTCAACATTAGGGCTTGATGGTGAGTGCACTAGTAGTAATGTCACCTTTCTGTAGCCTCGTGGAAATGAACTATGGAGGAATAAGAGGAGGAGAGCTCTGAGATAGAAATTCCATGTGGAAGGTGCAACAGACTTCAGGTGAACAGGAATCCTTAGCTCCTGCCAATCTAGTCACCCTGGAAAGTGAGATGACAAATGCAGGGCAAAACAGAGGTACTCTAAAGCATTGTGTAGGGAGCAGGTGCTTGATGGTTAACTACAAAAGTTATGCTGAGGGATAACAATGTGCAAACAAATTTTGGGCATTAGTTGATTATTTACTCTTATGTCCTCAGCTATAAGACTACAGAGGTTTATCTCCTATGTAACATACTGCGCAGCCACTTATTCTCTTACAAACATGCTATCTTCAAGTTTAGAAAAGCTTATTTAATCCGCTCTTGATAGCTGAGTGAATGACTAAACTGCTCCATTGAAAAGAAGAATTACTTTGCCCAGAAAATGTGTCTTTAAGAAAACAGCTTAAAGATCTCTTTGACAGAGGACATAACTACAAATATTTTCTCTATGAGGCTTTTGCTTCTCTATGTGGAAGCACTCTTAATAACATGTAGCACTTCAAAAATCATAAAATGACATATTTTGGGCTTATATGGCTTTTCAACATTAAACTTTTACTGCCTCCTATATATGAATTTCAGATGTTAGGTTGTTTAACCCTTTGTGGAAAAAAATGTTTTTCACTAAGATGTTCTTGAGACAGAGAGAAAGAGACACTAATATTTATTAAGAAGAAAGGATGCTTTTAGGGTATTCTTGGAAATAATTTTACAAGACAAACAGCTCTCCACCCCTACTGTTAATGACTTGTTAGTCCACAAAGAAGACAGTGCAAGGGGAAAGTGAAAGACACAGGTTAAGTATCTTCAATAGCATAGTAATAAAATCGAACAGCTGCTCTAAAATTCTTTGCAATTTTCAAGTGGAGTCAGTAACACAGGTCCAGAAAAGGGCACATTAGTATCATACAGAATAATTCTAATAGTTTTTCTCAATCCCAGTGCACTGAATATCCTCATTTTGAGCTGAAATAGCAGCAATAAAGGCAATAAGGTTGTGATAGAAATGGATAATGAAGTTTATTTGCCAGTATTTTTCTGTTCATTTTAGAATTATATTGCTCATGAACACTAAAGCATTGACATATTTAAAAAATTATTTTCATGTATACATTAACCCATAAAAGACTTGAACTTAGAGTTTTAATTATTAATATGTTTTCCTATAAGGGAACACTAAGCAAAATTATGATCATAAGTACTTTGGAAACTGAATTAGGAATAGGGAGAAATTTAATGAATATGAATAATGTTTTAAAACAAAGGTCAGATGCCAGTGAAACAGTTCTTTAGGAATCTGTGAGCTTTTCTTGGATATAAGAATTATACTGAAGAATTGGTTTGCCGTGTTTGATAACTTGAACTTCTCATTTATCTATGTTATTTAAGGAAGTCCACAGGGATGAAAACAACTCAGTTATACATTTTTGAAATCAAGAATTAGATTATGTAGGTCAAAATATCCAAAGAGAACCAAAAAGGGATTCTCTTCTGATAAGGTATTATATTTGCTAGTTATCCAGGTTTTCAAAAAGCTGTCGTAATTGAGAGATCTCAGTTGGAGTTATGATGATGAGGTTTTTTGACTACAGAGGTAGGTGAGACTAAACATAGGCAAATAGAAATGAGAAACAGTAGAGTATTCTCAACCAATACAAAACGAATTTTAAAATAATATATGGAAAATTCAAGTACTCTTTTAATGTTTTATGTTAATCTTTAATTATTTTCTAGGCAGATTATTTCCATCAATTAATATGGTATCCTGAATTTCAAATCAGTTACTGAGGATGTGTGAATTATTATGAAATATTATCTCTAAAAGCATTGCTTACATCATTTGTTTCTTTATCTCATCTGACACTAGAAATAATTGTATAATTGTTAAATACATAAATATAACTGTGTAGCTTAAAGTGTCTAGCAATTTTAATATCAAACTTTTGGAAGTGAATGGATTGTCTTTTTAAGTGTTTCTGGACATTGAAATATATTTTTCTTTCATAATATTTTTATACAGCACATTGTCACATTGTTTGTAAATAAACTACAAAAATAAGACCTTGACAGTGTAGAGGATGTGGTAACTCACTCCTGTAATCCCACCACTTAGGGAGGCTGAGACGGGTGGATCACTTGAAGTCAGGAGTTTGAGACCAGCCTGGCCAACATGGTAAAATACCGTCTCTACTGAAAATACAAAAGTTAGCCAGTCATGGTGGTGTGCAACTGTAATCCCAGCTACGCAGGTGGCTGAGGCCTGAGAATTGGTTAGACCTGGGAAGTGGAGGTTGCAGTGAGTGGAGATCATGCCACTGTACTCCAACCTGGGCGACGAAGTGAGACACTGTCTCTCCAAAAAAAAAAAAAAAGGAAAATTTGTA
Source organism: Callimico goeldii (assembly GCA_963573925.1). Taxonomy (NCBI): domain Eukaryota; kingdom Metazoa; phylum Chordata; class Mammalia; order Primates; family Cebidae; genus Callimico; species Callimico goeldii. The sequence goes on along the minus strand of CAUYOR010107385.1, from coordinate 22,950 downwards.
AATTGCATGTAGAATAGAAAGCTTTCTTAATCACCTTTTAATTAAACAACTTGCTGGATTTCAACCTATTTTCTCCATTCTCAGGGTAAAATATTTACTAATGAGCAGGCCTTTGGAACACTGATAGCTATTAGGTTACTTATTAAAAGATCTTGGCACTTGTAGTTACCATGAATTGAGATGAGTGTCTACTAAAGGTCCATCGAAGTTATTCCTAATTCACTAATATTAAATAAAAATATAAAAGGATTAGTAGATAATTTAATTATTATATGATTTTCTGATATCTTGTGCTAAACTCACTGTGTGTGCATGTGGGTATTTACTTGAAAATGCTGTTTAATGCTTAGTAAGTAATAGTTTTTAAAAGTTGATAAACTAAGCTGTGATTTAAAACACTAAAAAATATTGGAGAGAACAAAAAGATTTTTTTAAACATCTATCTTAAAATAAAATTGTACATAAATTTCTTAATTTTTTTCATTTGTATTACTTATTTTGTCTTTTTAATTTCTCACTTCACTTGTTTAAAAATCCTAAAAATTCAGTGTTAACACATTGGATTATAAAATGGGGAGAGTACCAATCTAAAGATCCATTTCAATAAAAAAAAAATTGTCCTATTTAAAAATATTTGCCAATAACTGCATCTTAATATATTTTATGCTAATTATCATTACAAAATATGCATGAACGTTTCAAAAAAATAATCAACTTCTATGCAACTATTCAACTCCAATGGCTTCTTCTCTCTGTTCCTCTTTGGGCTTTTTAATATGGAAATGTGCACTATACTCTTGGAAAGATAAATACCTCAAGGATTTAATTTAATTGTATTAACTTTCTAAAACACAATGCCCAAAATAAATGAATTAATTACATGCACAAGTAATCTTTCAGAAATACTTAATTGTGGAAAACATGGAAGGTTAACGTGACTGGGGTTAGTCGAATCCAGGCTTTCATGTTACCTTTCTGAAAAATAGTGCTGATTTCTAGTGAAGTTATCTACTCAATCTTTTTGTTTATTGCACAGTAGTTACCTTACCTAAACTAAATCATCTTCAGAGTTCAGAGACCTCATTCTTTTGAATTTAGAAGGGGACTGGAGTGAGGATAGGAACTGTGCTCCAGTTAGACACATTAATTGAATAAACTGTTGGATTCATCATGGAACAGGGAATACCTGAGGAAGATGATGATGTGAGCAGGTCTTCTAACTCCGTTTGCAAAACCAGAATTAAATGATCAAAGAAAATATAATGAAAATCCATGTATGCATAAGTGTGAAAGTCGGAAAAGGCTGCCACTTCCTACCCTGGGCTTCTAGGAATTTTTTTCCTATTAAGTTTACATTAAAGAACATCATCAAGAGGAACCCCCAACTTTTCTTCAAGAGAAAGTAGGACATATGTAGAAAAAAAACTTAGCAGGGCTTCTCTAAAATGTCTTTAATCAAAAAAGACAGAATAAATGACTCTGGGAGAATGGAGGACACTCCAATTTAACCAGTTTTCTATTGAACATTAGACAGAATCTTGGAAAGCCATGAAAATATGACTCTCAGATCTCCTGCTACTACTGATTGATGGTTCCCGCTTCTGCCTTTCTAAATCCATCACCACTTTCACCCTGTGGTCCCACTTTCCAAAGGCTTCTCTCAGACAATGGCTAGAAGCAACCTAGCCTAATAAAGTTTCATTCCTGTGAGACATGAGATGCTACCAATTGGAGATGTGGGCCCCACGGCTCCCTTTCAGCCTGTCTGCACCTGCTTTGAAATTGTGTTGCAGTCTGTGTTTCTTCCTATCCAGCTCTCCTTCCTTTCCCCTCTCCTTCACTGATGAACACCTACTAGTGTTAGGTGGCTCTCCCTGCCTTCTTTGTATTTTGGCTGGTTATTCTTCACAGTCACTTCTGTGTATAAATCCCTTGTACATGTACTCCTATCTTTGTTTCCTCCTTCTCAGAAGATCCAAGGAAATAGACCACAGGATAGGGATTTGGCACTGACTCATTCATTCACACCTGGAAGCCAATAAAATGCCACTCAGTACATGGTGACTGATAGTTTCTGGGAAAAGGTGATGACCAAATTGCTAAAGAATTCACATGTACGTGGGTGACTTGAGAAAACATCTAGCTTGGGAAACTGCCACTTGGGGTATAATAGTTCAGGCATTTGAAAAATATGGGGCAAACAGTGATTATTACAAAAGCGGTGGAGTAGACTCATTATTATTAAGTCAAATTGATGCCTGCTGCGGAACATTGTTTTTGTTGTTATTGTTTGTTTGTTTGAAATGGAGTCTTGCCCTGTTGCCCAGGTTGGAGTGCAATGGCGTGATCTCAACTCACTGTAACCTCCACCTCCCGGGTTCAAGGAATTCTCTTGTCTCAGTCTCCAGAGAAGCTGGGACTACTGGTGCACGCCACCACCACACTCAGCTAATCTTTGTATTTGTAGTAGAGATGGAGATTCATTATATTTGTCAGGCTAGTCTCTAATTTCTGACCTCAGGTGATCCACTGACCTCCAACTCCCAAAGTGCTGGGATTACAGGCGTCAGCCGCCATGCCCAGACCATTAATTGTTATAAGCTAAATATTAGACCCTTTATCCTCTGTAAAAGAACAGACGATGGCCCAAGAAGCTGAAGAATCAGTAGTTTGAGTCACAGAGTTTCAGAGATATTTACATGTAAAATGTAAATGCTCAGTCAAAGCAGGTCTGTAATGTTAAAATCAGGGCTGTGGTTGGAAATTCCTGTGCTCTTGAAACATGAGAAGGGTAAATACCTTCAGAGCTTGTAGAGATGGCAGCTTCTTCCTTAGTAGGAGCAAAAACATACCCAGTGTTGGTAGATACTGCAGACATTTCTCTTTGTTAAGTCAATCCCACCAATAAGTTTCCCCACCTCCTCTCCTGACATCAAGCTCCAGTAGCTAGGATCCAATAGCTAGGATTAAATTCCAACATAGCATTACTGAATATATGCTAGGCTTGATGATGGAGGAAATACATTATTCACTAACAGAGCTATAAAAGTGAAATAGGGTGTTTCAGTAGGTAACCAGAGTGTATGAATTGATTGGATTTTAAGGACGGCATGTTAAGAAGGGTAAAATGTAGATGAAACATTAATTCACTGAAATGGGGGAATTTTTTAGATATCTGGCACGTAATCCGGTGGATGGGGCAAATTTACCACTAGAGAGGTTCCAAGAAGTCTAGAAAAGAAAGATATCTAAGGCGAGTGATGTCAAAAGAATAAAGAGGCTAAGGGAATTTGAAATGCTAAAATAGGAATATTATAGAAACCCAGAAAAGCCACCCAAGGATTATGTTCCACAGGAAGGCTCAATGCATGCACAATTCACTAAGGCCTTCAGGAATGCACCAGTGAGAGGGGCAGTGGCACCACTAAGGAGTTCAATAGCAGCAATTATCCAAAAATCAGAACCAATGAAAGGAGAGGCATTTACATAAGTGGGAATTGTTAAAACTCAAGGAATGACAAGACCACCAAGAGGACTGGTGATGAGAGCCTGAACACCAGAAAAAATAAGGTCACACCATAAAGATAGGCAAGTTTTATGCACAGGGAGTTGAGAAAATATTGACAGTGGAGTGTTAAGTCTCCCACTATTATAGTGTGGGAGTCTAAGTCTCTTTGTAAGTCATTAAGAACTTGCCTTATATATCTGCAGATGTATTAAAGACTTAAACATAAGACCTGGCACTATAAAAACCCTAGAAGAAAATCTAGGCTAAACCATTCAGGACATAGGAGAAGGCAAGGACTTCATGACAAAAACACCAAAAACATTGGCAACGAAAGCCAAAATAGACAAATGAGACCTAATCAAACTCCACAGCTTCTGCACGGCAAAAGAAACAGTCATTAGAGTGAATCACCAACCAACAGAATGGGAAAAAATTTTTGCAGTTTACCCATCTGACAAAGGACTGATATTCTCTTTGTTACTTTAAAATTACATTTATATCTTTAATAAGGAGACAGTCACGTGGTTTAATATTCAAGACATACAAAAGTTACACAAGGAAAATGTTTCCTTTATAACCCTTTTCCCCAGACTCTAAGCACCCTTCACAGACATAACACATCTGGTCAGTTTCTTGTGTATCTTTGCAGACATGTTTTATGTGAATATAAACATCTATGTGTGTGTTTCCTTGTGTGATTTTGCTAGAGATTGCCAAGTAACTCTCCATAGAGATTGTGCCAATTTACAATACCACCAGCAAAGTATAAAAGTCCTTATTTTTCCACATTGCTGCTGAATTTACCCCTTGGCTGATCAGCATGCAATTCTGCCTTTGTCCTTCCCTCACTGCACACTATTCAGCCCCCACAAAGCAAATCTTACCCAGTTCTCCTGCCAGAAGTCCTATATCTTTTCTGTCATTTTCACTCTGTCAGGATATTTTTACTGAGTAGAAAGAAAGTGTTTTTTGAAACCAGAACTATTTAAAAATTCTAAACAGTACTGTTCATTCATGAACTTGGGCTCTGCAAGCAGGTTGCCTGGATTTAAATCTTATTTACCAGTTGTGTGGGTTTAGGAGAGTTATTTAATGTCTTAGAATCGCAGTTTCCTCGTGTGAAATGGGATATATAACTTGCCTTGCTGACATGATGATCGTAACAAATGAAGTAATGTATATAAAATGTCTGGCGCTTGAAAGATGCATAAAAGATAGTAAAGATAGTTGCTGTTGTTGTTGCTGCTATTAATATAAGATGTATCATGTGCCATTTAGTGGAGTATGTGCAATACATAAATATACTTGAAATAAATGTTAGTGGCAACAGATAAATCTTACATATCTCACATTTTAAAGGAGAATTTTGATCCTTGAATATAAAAAAATCCTATAACAAAGAATTAGGATCATTTAGAAGATAAAACCCACGTTGGAGTCACTTCGTTGACTGTGAAAAAGATCATGAGAAATACGTGTTGATCAAGCAAAACTAAGTTTGTTAGACTTGTTGCAATAAGGGAAGACCCTAACACAGTGACTTTCCAGTGTCTCAGGAACAAGTCAGGGGAAGCTATTTCTACGGATTTTGCAGCTGGGTACTTCTAAGTGGATTTTGCAATGTTGGGAACCAGTGGAACTGGCCAGAATTTCTGACAAATGGCTTTGGGCTGGTGGCCATAGGCAAGGGTAGGTGTCTTGAAGCAAGTACTGTGTGTCAGCTGTTAGTTTCCTAAGTTAAATCATTTTAATTGGTTGACACTCTTACCAACGTGGAGCGAGTATTTCCTGGAGCAAAGAGCTGTTGTTTTTGCCTAGTCCCATTGTTGTTTAAAAAATTAAAAATTGAGAAGTGTTTAGGAAATTAGGAAATGGAAAATTATGTTTTGTTTTGGAGTTGTTTCACACAGGAACAGGAAAGTTTGTTTTGTCTCAGAATTGTTTAGCACGGGAAAATATGTTGGTTTCAGTTACAAGTTCCAGTTTTGCTACAGAAAAGACAGACCATGTTGGGGCAGACACTCACTGTGCCACATACCTGCTTCTTGCTCAGCGCCTGCAAAGTCCGTTGGAAGTTCTTTCTTGGGAGGAAGTTGGATGCTTAGGGCAGGGAGACCAAATGCAGAGTACTTGGGGCCCCAGAGGAAATGGGAAGAGTAGCTGAGGCCACGTAGCTTGAGTAGAGATACAGAAGTAGTGCCAAGCATAAAACTGGAAATTCTCAAGAGGATAAAAGTGAAGAAATGAGGAGTGAATTGACAGCCTGATGTGTCAGAAACAAGACGGAATCAGATGAGAGGAACAGACTGGGAAGAACAGTTTGGATCCAAAGACTGAACGAGGAGTGTGCGCCGGACCAGCCCTCTTCATGCTGCCGTTCTGGAGGTTGGTTTGGTTGTTGGGAGGGCTGTTCAGCCTGGATACAACCTCTTGAAGTCTCATCTCACTTATCTGAACAATGGGTAGAAAGGACTTGACCTGCCTAACTAGTAGTGGTGGAAGAGATGATACAAGATCTTATATGGAACACATTTTATATATCATAATGCTCTCTTAAGATGTGGATACTAACATTTAAATTTTACTACATCACATTAAAAAGGAGAGGTTTCAGAATTGGGGACTTTGTTTTGTATGCATCAGGCAACATTATACAGGCAGCGTCCTTTCCTAATTATATACGAGGCTGACCGAGATTGTAGGATGGAGTATAAAAATGCGAGAAAGAAAAAAATTAGGGAGTGCACTACTGCGAGAACATGCAGTCAGGTAGCCACAATATTTCCTGAAAGGCACACACATAATTTGATTAAACATATTTCATTTCATTGTGATTCAAACCATTTATTGAAAATCCGTGCACGTTATAGACGGTTTTCATTCCCATCCATCATCTCATTAAATTCTCACAACTGCCTAGGTTGTCATTTTTCTGTAACAGTACCTGGATGTGTTTCCTTGGACAAGGATATTTCAATTGTTAGGATTCACTGCCTGAAACTGTACGTGATGTTTTATTCTGTCTTAAAACGTTTTTCTCATGTTATGTAGTCACAGGCTTGATGTCATGCCCTGCACTTGGTTCACAGAGCAGCAAATGGCAGAGCTGAACTGAGATCAACTGTGGAGCATTTGACAATCTACTTTAAAGTAATGATCTCGGACTCTAAAGGGAAATGGTCTCAGATAGAAACAATTTTGCTTGGTGAAGGCCAAGGAGAAGATAATGTTTATTCAGTTACTCTTGGTCCTCCTGAGTCTAAAGATAGATGACCAAGAGGAAGAAAAGAGACATTCAGACAGGTCAGCATTCCCTAGATCCTGGCAAGAGAGTGTATGTGTGTTTAAAAAAATTTTTTTTTCATATCTCTAGCAGTACTTAAATAAATACAAGTCTGTATAGTTAGAGTGCTCTAGTTAATTGCCCTAAGAAAATTCAATAAAAAAGAAGATTCATATTGACAGAGCTACATACAGGCATTTGGTTATATTAATGGATTTTAAATGTGGCCGGCTTTAGGGATGGTTTAATGCCATAGCCTTCTGTAGTCTAAAAACCAATAATGTTACATCCCTCGTACCCTACCCCAAAGCGTGTATGTGTGCACTTGAAAGAGAAAAAAGCTTTTATGAGTGTTCTTTTTCATTAATAGGGCATTAACCACACTATGTTTTTGGTAAGCAGTACTCTGGAAATGCAAATGGATACGAATTTTAACTTTTTTTGAGAGGGAGTCTTGGTAATTTGATTACTATTAAGGGCTAGTACCTTGAACTTTGGTTGTTCTCTCTATGTTAATTATGAACCTATCTGTAAGTTACCACACTGATTTCTATGTGTATTTTCTGTTTTACCTTCTAAAGTTCTGGAAAATGCCATTCCATTAGTGTTACTCAAAGCACATTTCATAACCCCGAATCAATGCTGCATGGGAAAAAAGTGGGTCTGTGATTAAATAACATTGAAACATTGGATTAAGCAAAAAGGAACAGGTATCTTTATTGCACAATTTCTCAAAACATTATGTTTGTTTGCATTTTAAATCTCTAAGAGTAGGGAATTGTGAGCAGTCTTTTGTGTGTATTTTGACTGAAACACCCTGCCCTTCACTTCCTTTGCAGAATTTCTTGAGGAATCATTGTTTGCGAGTCACTTTAGAAAATGTTGCTTTAGGTTAGAGGTGGTGACTTAGTTCTGTTATCCCAGCACTTTGGGAGCTTGAGGTGGGAGTTTGAGACCAGACTGGCCAACATGGCAAAACCTTGTCTCTACTAAAAATAGTAAACTATTTTTCTATTCAGCCACTTGGAGGCTGAGGCAAGGGAATCCCTTGAGCCTGGGAGGCAGAGGTTGCAGTGAGCTGAGATTATGCCACTGCACTGGAGCCTAGGCAGCAGAGTGAGACTCTATCTCAAAAAGAAAAGGAAAGTGTTTCTTTAGAAAAGAAAGGTCAGGTGCGATGAGACCTGCCTGTAATCATTTTTTTTTTTTTTTTTTGAGACGGTGTTTCGCTCTTGTTACCCAGGCTGGAGTGCAATGGCGCGATCTTGGCTCACTGCAACCTCCATCTCCTGGGTTCAGGCAATTCTCCTGCCTCAGCCTCCTGAGTAGCTGAGATTACAGGCAAGCGCCACCACACCCAGCTAATTTTTTGTATTTTTAGTAGAGATGGGGTTTCACCATGTTGACCAGGATGGTCTCGATCTCCTGCCTGTAATCTTAGCACTTTGGGGACAAGGTGGAAGGACGTCTTGAAGCCAGGAGTTCACGCCCAGCCCAGATAACATAGTGAGACCTTGTCTCTACTTAAAAAAAAGAAAATTAGCTAGGTGTGGTGGCATATACCTGTAGTCCCAGCTACTTGGGAGGCTGAGGTGGGAGGATCACTCAAGCCCAGGAGTTCTACACTGCAAGGCCGTAGCGAGTCGTAATGGCACCACTGCGCTCCAGCCTGGGTAACAGAGCCCTAGAAGCATTCCTATTAAATCTAGCAGCATGGTAAGTATTTCTGCCCTAATATTGTGCCAGGGCCATCTACTAATGCATCTACATAAATTCTTTTGTCTCAGAAAAAATAGGGCAGCTAGAGAGCCCTTAGCTGGACCCAAGCCTGCACGGGACCATAGCCATTTCAAAAACTGAGTTTGATCTCTTTGATTTTTTATTCCAAAAACTAAAATAAAGTAACTTAGAAATTAGAATAAAATGCAGTAAAATATTATAACCACAGGATACGAAAGGCTCTCTTAAACCAGACACCTTCAGAACTTATAAAGGAAGAAAAACTTGTATACAATATATGTGTTCTAAATATACGTTGAATACTTTAATATACATTAAAATTCCAAGTGTTCAAAAATATATTATTTAATGTGAAGTACATTAATATGTAATATTTAATTTGTAACATTTACAAATAAATGTAATGCCATTTATAAAATCCAATTGATATAAATTAATACATTTATAACATTAAAAAAGTCCTAGATATGCATTAAAGTCTTAAGCATTCAAAATGTTAGACTAAGATGTAGTAAATGTATTTATGACCACAGGATAGGAAATAATTTCTTAAACCAGTACCTCAGGCAAGAAGTTATAAAGAAAGACAAATGATCAATTTTATAAAATTTATAAAAGTCCTAAACATACATTATATAATATATTATACATTAACATCTTAAGCATTCAAAATATTAGAATAAAACATATTTGATATATTTATGGCCACAGGTGGAAAGGATTTCTTAAGACAGGTCAAGAAGTTATAAACAAAGACGAAATTTGATGTTTTATAAAGTTTAAAAGCTTCTGCTAAACAAAAAAACATGAAGTTAAAAAATGAGCTACAGAAGACATTTGCAATATACAAGGAGATCAATAATCACTAGACACAAAAAATATTGTATGTTACAAATATTAAAGAAAAAGGTTAATAGAAAAATTAACACTGTGTTAGTTTTATGAGGATAAAGCTTCCACCTCCATCCATGTTTCTGCAAAGGACATGATCTCATTTCTTTTGATGGCTGCATAGTACTCCACTGTGTATAAGTAGCACATTTTCTTTACCCAGTCTATCATTGATGGGCTTTCAGACTGAAGAAATGTCTTTGCTATTGTGAATGGTGCTGCAATGAATATACATGTGCATGTATCTTTAACAGAATGATTTGTATTCCCTTGGGTATACACCTAGTAAAGGGATTGTTGGGTCAAATGATATTTCTGCTTCTAGATCTTTAAGGAATTGCCACACCATCTTCCACAATAGTTGAATTAATCTGCATTCCCACCAACAGTATAAAAGCATTTCATCTTCTCTGCATCTTTACCAGCATGTGTTGTTTCTTGACTTTTTCGTTATCACCATTCTGACTCGAGTGAGATGGTCTTTCACTGTGATTTTGATTTGCATCTCTCTAATGATCGGTGTTGTTGAGTTTTTTTCTCATATGGTTTTTGGCCACATGAAATGTCTTCTTTTGAGAAGTGTCTGTTCATGTCCTTTGAACACTTTTTAATGTTTTTTTTTTCTTGTTAGTTTGCTTAAGTTCCTTGTAGATTCTGGATGTTAGAACTTTGTCGGGGATAGATTGCAAAGATGTTCTCCCATTGTGGAGCTTGTCTGTTAGCTCTGCTGGTAGTTTATTTTGCCGTGCAGAAGCCCTTTAGTTTAATTCGATCCCATTTGTCAATTTTTTTTCCTTTGTTGCAATTACTTTTGTTGTTTATTATTCAAGACCGAAAGGCATATAAAGAGACATATGTCCACCCAAGTGATAAGGCAGTTTGGGAAACTACATTTTCTAGTATGTCCTGCCCCTTGAAAGTTAAAAATCTTGACTGGCACAGAGCACTGGGGACACCTGTGGCTAGCACCGTTTAAGAAGGAAATGGTATAGGGCTGGATTCTGATGTGAAGGCTTCCCCCTTCTGTGGGACACTTAACCAGACACAGGACACAACACCCGAGGTGAAATTTCAATGGCTATTAAGTCTGGGGTAGAGCCTCTAGCTCTCTGTAATACTAGCTTCCAAAGATGAGGAGCCGGTGGAGCTGTCATTGGTCTGCTGCCCTGTTTCTCCTGGGCACTGCCTCTGCCTCCCCACATCACCAGCGTCCCCACGGCCTCTAGCCTTTAGGGGCATTCTGGATAGGTGCTCTTCCCACTCAACTTCGACCAGCTTGTACCGCTTCATGGTGGCCTGGGCATCTTCCACAGAGGAATATACTCTCTTCCTAACCTGGATATTCCGGTTTAACAGCTTTTTGGTGAGATGCTTCAGAGACGTGGAGGCATTCTCTGGGCAATCAGGTGGGAGGATATGGGATCCTTCCGGTTGAGGGGTTGGGATGTGGGAGATGTCACAAGTGAGGGACTTGGGGTGAAAGTACTGAAGGGCCCCGAAGTTGTTGTGGATGACATGCCCCACCACTACCTTCCCGGTGACCATCTTCAATATCTGGCCTTGGGTAATCTAGAAGGGTGTGGCTTGCACCTTGTGCTGCCTCTGGATACCACTCCCTTTGGTCCAGTAATGCACAGTGTGGCAGGAGGAAGGATGTACTCGTCGTAAATCACATCGCCATTGCAGTTGACAGTGCTACATTGAGCCAAGGAACTAACATGCCCCTGAGTCCTGTGCCCACCATCTCAGAGTCAATGCCACCATCTTCCTTGGCAACTTCTGGGATGTTCTGGAGTATTTATTCTCTGAATAAGCTTGGGTGGGGTTCTGTGGGGCATTCTCCTGAGGATAGTTCTTCTTAGAGGATTTCTACTGAGAGCCCTTTTTCTGGGAGTGGATTGGGTGGCTATTAATCTTTGGAAGGGCACTCTGGAACTCCCCCAGAAAATCTACTTGAGCAGCAACAGAATCAGCCTTCTTTGAAGGGGCAGGGGTCAGCCAAGACACTGTGGCTTTCTTGCCCGGGTGCTGCCCTGACCCATTGCTGGAGGCAGTGGTCTTCCTTTTTGGGGGGAAGGGAGGGGTCTTCCAAGTGGCATCCACCCTAGGAGTTTCCCCTTTCTTTGAAGGTTCAGAGTGCAACTTAGGCGCCTTGCTATGGGGCTGGTTCTTTTTGATCATTAAGTCTCTCTGTTCCAAGAGCCTCCAATTCTTGACGAAATTTCAGTGCTTGGCATTTCCTTCTAATGGCTTTTTGGGAGGAGGTTCCCCAGAATCCAGATTGAGCAGTAGACAAAGGAACAGTGGGAGGTGGAAGAGCAGTTGGGAAAGGAGGATGTATGAAAGGAGGATGTGGGACTCCTTCTCTGCTGAATCCTACTGTCCAACATGTGTAGGTCTGTAGTACACCCTGCCAGATGGACCCAGCTAAGACTGGAAGCATCCAGAGCCAGAGGCAGAAATCAGCGAAGCGGGATATTTTATTCTTTTTGTAGCATTTGTGAATGGGAGACCATTCATGATTTGGCTCTCTGCATGTCTGTTGTTGTTGTATAGGAATGCCAGTGATTTCTGCAGGTTGATTTTGTATCTTTGCTGAAGTTGCTTATCAGCCTAAGAAGCTTTTGGGCTCAGTCGGTGGGGTTTTCTAGATTTGGGATCACGTCATCTACAAGCAAAGATACTTTCACTTCTTCTTTTCCTATTTGAATACCCTTTATTGGTTTCTCTTGCCTGATTACTCTGGCCAGAACTTCCAATACTATGTTAAATAGGAGTGGTGAGAGTGGGCATCCTTGCCTTGTGCTGGTTTTCAAGGGGCATGCTTTCAGCTTTTCTCCACTCAGTATGATACTGGGTGTGGGTTTGTCATATGTGGCTCTTATTTTGAGGTTTGTTCCTTCAATACTTAGTTTATCGAGAGTTTTTAACATGAAGGGATGTTGAGTTTTATCGAAGGCCTTTTCTATACCTTAAAATACATTATTAACTGAAGAAATTAAGTACCTCATAAATATTTTTTAAGATTTGGAGACATACAAAAAAAACAAAGCTAAAAGGAGCCAAATCAGAACCGTAAGGTCAATACCTAGTGATTTCCCATCCAAACTCTTGCAAAAGTGACCTTGTTTGATGAGACGAATTGTCAGGAGCATTATTGTGGTGGAGGAGGATTCTCTGGTAAAGCTCTCCCTGGAATTTTTCTGCTAAAGCTTTGACTAACTTTCTCAAAAACACTCTCATAATAAGATGTTATTGTTCTTTGGCCCTCCAGAAGATCAACAAGAAAAATTCCTTGAGTATCCCACAAACTTGTTGCCATGAAATTTATTCTTGACTGGACCACTTCCATCTCTTGGTAGCCATTGCTTGGATTGTGCTTTGTCTTCAGGAATGTAGTGGTAAAGCCATATTTCTTCTGTTATAATTCTCCAAAAAATGCTACTTCAGGATCTTGATCCCACTTTTTAAAATTTCTGTTTAAATCTGTGCTCTTGTCTGTAGCTGATGGGGGGCAATGTTTTTGGCAACTTTAATTTTTGCTCAACTTTAATTTTTCAGTTATAATTGTGCAAACTGAACCAACTGGAAAGTCTATGCTGTTGACTATTGTTTCTGCTGTTAAATGTTGGCCCTCTTCAGTTAGGGCACAAACAAGATAAATTGTTCCTTGCAGACTGATGTGGATGGTCTGCTGCTATGAGCTTCAACATTGTCATTCTCTTAAAATCAGCTATTCATTTGTAAACTGCTGATTTCTTTGGAGCATTATTCCCGTAAACATTTTCTAAAGCATCAATGATTTCACAATTCCTCTACCCATGCTTTATCATAAGTTCCATGTTTTTTCTTACTTCAATTTTAGCAGAATTCATGTTGCTCCTCTAGGGGCTCTTTTCAAACTGATGTCTTATCCTTCCTAGTGTCTCAAACTGGATCCTGTTTAGATATGTTATAACAAGTTAATAGAAGTTTATTTTGGTGTAAAAAAATTGGAACCTATGCGTAGTTTTTCATAGTATGCATTTTTCATGAACTTTTTGAAGACCCTGGTACTCCATGGTCTGACAATTCCATTTATGGAGATATGTCTTGGAGAATTCTAGGGTATGTAATTGTGCAAATGATAGTATTATTCTAAGAGAGAGAGAAAAGAAGCTCAAATGCTACTGTGGAGGAAAATTGATAAGCAATTATTTCTTCAGGATATGAGACAGCAGTTAAATTGAATGGACTATATTGCACATATATGAATATATTACAAAACATCTAAGTTGAAGTGAAAATAAAAAGCAAATTGTAGAAAGTTACATAGAGTTTAATAACATTTCTGTAAACTGAAAAATACCCATAATTCTGTATGTATGCACTTATATATTATCTTTAAATATATATTGATTATAAATACCTTAAAATATATATTGCATACTCAGCTAATATAAGACAGTGATTAATGCTAGATATATAGAGAAAGGTACTAGATTGGGGAGGGGTTCAGGGAAGAATAAAACTTTATCTGTAGATTTTCGTTCTTTCACAAAAATAAAAATCTGAATCAAACATGATACAATGTTAATATTAATTTTGGGTGGTAGGCATACAGTTATTGTATTAGCTTTGATAATATTCCAGGAAAAAAAGTTTAAAAATTTACAAAGAAGAGGCATTCATGTGTCAACACAATTACACAGCTGGTTGAGTCTTTTTTTAAAAATTGCACTTTCCACTACACTTCAGTACATGTTGGCATATAGATCTCTTAAAGTGAGGGCTGCAGTTATTACTAATTTAAAATCAATGATTAAGTTTATATATTCAACAGTCCTCTAGTGACTTCCAACAAGAATGGTTCCAGTTATCTTCCAGATGCCATCTATTTCTCAAGTATGCATGTATCTCTGCATACTTTTTCTCATAATTCAGTATTATCAGAACATAGTTTTAGAAATGTATTTCAAAAGGGAATTAGATTTTGAAGTAGAAATGCAAAAATTTTTAAGTGGAAGTACATGTCAAAGAAACTGTAAGAATCTTGCTTTGAGTGACTCAAAACAAAGTTAGAAAATATTGCTTGGATGTTGTGAAAAGAAAAAGGAGCTGTATTGATTGCTCAATATGGTTGCTCAAATTTCCTACAAGGCCAAAGAATGACATATCATAACACTCAGAAATTTAGCATGTATGAGGGGGCTTGAGAGTGTATGGCTTTGAGGTGAAATTGATCAGTGTTGCTTTTTTTTCTTTCCCCCGGGCTGTAATTTATAAAATTCTACAGTCTAAATAATTCTACCTTTCTCACTCCAATGAATAGACCTGAATGGCAAGGAGAGTTTCAGAAAAAAAGGACATCCAAAACTAGAACTCCTTTCTTCTTGAATAAATAAATGATGGTACTTCTTTTTGTGTTTTATTCAGTGAATTTCAGAAGGGTGGTGTCTATTTCTGTTTCATTTTTGTCAACAAGTTTTGGTAGATTATCTGGTATGTGAAAAGTACTATGCATTGATTTAGAGGTAAAACTCTTATTTTCTGCATTTCAGAAATACAAGTGGTTAGAAATTGTGTAAGAAAAGATTAGTTTTGGGGATATTGGTAATAGAGAGACAGTGGCAAATCAAGAGACTTCAAAGTCTTGAATCTTTAATAGCAATGTACATTTTATCTAACTTAATATTAATAAAAGATCCCTCCCACAAAAGATGGTAGCATAAAAGTAACACTTCCTTTCTTAATATTTGTTTTATTGGAATCTTCCCCGACTTTCCTTGTGTTGGATAGCCACAGAATTATATGGAAAGAAAGTCTACGGAGTCCTATGAAATTTCTAGTTGTAATTCTGAGACTCTTAATTTAATTTACCATTTCATTCTGTTGTAATGCTTTATAAATCAAGCCGTCTACCTTGCTACAAGGAACACAGGGAATAATGGCACACTGGGGATCATTGCCTAGGAAAGCACTGTAGATTTGACCTTACTGTTTCTGTAAGTGAACACATAGCCTTCTCTGATATTTTGTAACAGTAAAGGCCTAAGTTTTGTAATAGGAAAGTACCCTCAGGTCTGTGCCACCTGGGGTTCCATCTTTTCACTCCCTATTCTGATGAGAGACGGCAGCTTGACTTACTGTGTTTGGCTAAACAAAAGGTATTTCTCCCATCACCAACTATAGAAAAACTGAGCCACATGAAAAACACCCACCCGACTGAAAGCAACTACAAGCGTTCGAGATTTCTACTATAAAAGCCAACAGCTATTTACATCCTTCCACATCCAAATCTAGGCCAGCGGTCCGTTTGTATCTGGTATCCTTTTACCAAGAGTTGAAAAGCCTCCTGAAGAGACAGGACACACACCCCAGGCTTTATTCTGGCTTTGGAGCCTTTGTGGATTTCATTCAAACTGATAGTGCATTTTGGAAGTATTTCTTTATGGTTGACTTTTCTGAGGTTTTATTGGTAAAGATAAATTATTTGAAGAGCTGTATTAGTGCAGCTGATTTTCCTTCCAAGAAGTTCTTCAGAAAACATGATGCAGGAGGAAAGGGGAGAAATGTCTACAGAGTCTCTGATAACTTTACGGTAGAAAGAGTTTTCTGACCATTGTAGACCCAGAGACCTGTCTTAAGGCCGTTTGGAGCCTTGAGAAGCACTGTATTTGTAAGTCATAGAACAAGAAGAGAATCTGGAGTTGGTTGAATAGGTTCCTCCCAAAATTCATGTGCACATGGAAATTCAGAATGTGATGATACTTGGACTTTGTGTCTTTGCAGATATAATCAGTTAAGGATCTTGAGATGAATGCATCCTGAATTTAGGGTGAGCTTGTAAAAACACTGGTGTCCTTGTAAGAATAAGGGAGGACACAGAGAGACACAGAGGAAGGTGATGGAAAGACTGACGTAGAGACTGGAGTGGTATGTCTACAAGCAAAGGAGTGTCAAAGATTGCTGGCAACCCTCAGAAGCTAGGAGAGAGGCATAGAATGATTTTTCCTTTAGAGCCTTTAGAGGGAATTGACCTTGCTAATTCCTTGGTTTTAGATTTATGGCCTTATGAACTTAAAAGTAAGTAATTTTTATTGTTCAAAGCTGCCAAA
This sequence comes from Callimico goeldii, assembly GCA_963573925.1. Classification (NCBI taxonomy): domain Eukaryota; kingdom Metazoa; phylum Chordata; class Mammalia; order Primates; family Cebidae; genus Callimico; species Callimico goeldii. The sequence goes on along the minus strand of CAUYOR010107385.1, from coordinate 6,431 downwards.
GTTTATAGTAGTTTGTTACAGCATCCACAGGAAACAAATGCAGCGTTCCACACCCAGACCTGCTCTCGTAAGAAAACCCTTACTCCTGTGTTCCCATCCTGCTATAATATTTCTGGGATATGTTAGCCTGTAGTAACCAAAACAGCATAGTACTGGTGTGAAAGTACACGCACAGACCAAAGGAATGGAAAAGTGAAACTAGAAGTAAAGCCAAATGCTAACAACCAATTCATCTTCCACAAAACAGACAAAAACATATGCTGGGGTCAAGACTCCCAATTTAATAAATGGTACTGGGAAAACTGGACAGCCACATGCAGAAGAATGAAACTGGATCCCTGTGTCTCACCGTGTAGAAAAATTAACTCTAGATAGGCTAAAGACTTAAACTCAGACCCAAAACCATAACAGTTCTAGAAGAAAACCCTACAAAAAAACCTCTTCCGGACATCATTGGTCTATGCAAAGAATTTATGACTAAAAACCCCAAAACAAATGCAACAAAAATAAATATAAATAAATGGGATCTAACTAAACTAAAAAATTTCTGCACAGGAAAAGAAGCTCAACAGAGTCAACAGACAACCTGTAGAATGGGAGGAAGTGTTTGCAAACTATGCAAAGGACTAATATCCGGAATCTATAAGGAGGTCAGACAAATCAGCATGAAAACAACGATCCCATTTAAAAGTGAGAAACAACATGAACATACATTTCTCAAAGGAAGATATATAAATGGCCAAAAAGCACATGCAAAAAATGCTCAATATCACTAAACCATTAGGGAAGGGCAGATTAAAACCACAATGAGATGTCATGTTAGTCCAGCCAGATGGCCATTCTCAAAAAGTCATAAAACAATAGACATGGGCACAGATGTGGTGAAAAGGGAATGCTACACACTGCTCGTGGGAATGTGAATTACTACAACCGCTATGCAAAACAGTATGGAGATTTCTCAAAGAACTACTTGATATCTACCTGAGGGAAAAAAGTCATTATATAAAAAATACAGCAGAACACATATGTTTATTGCAGCACAATAAATGATTGCAGAGATATGGAATCCACTTAAGTGCCCATTAACCAATGAGTGGAATACTACTCAGAGAAAAAAAAAATGAATGAAATAATGTATTTTGTAGCAAGTTGGATGGACCTGGAGACCATTATGCTAAGTGAAATAACTTATGAACAAGAAACCAAACACCACATGTTCTCATTTATAAGTAGGAGCTAATCTGTGGGTATGCGGAGGCATACAGAGTGGTATAGAACACGTTAGAGACTCAGAAGTGGGGAGAGTGGGAACGAGGTAAAGGGTAAAAAGACTACCTATTGTGTGCAGTGTACACTACCCAGGCGATGGGAACACTAAAATCCGAGCGTTCAGTACTATCCAATTCATTCTTGTAACAGAAAAACCAGTTGCATCCCTAAAGTTATTGAAATAAGAAACAAGAAAAAATAACTATGGATGTGGTAAAAACAGGAAAAAAAAAACCAGAATCAAAAGTGGAGCCTAAAGATGTGATTGAATTATTGAAATCTTATGATGTAACTTTAAGGGAGAAGGAATTGCTTCTTATGAATGAGCAAAGAAAGAGGTTTGTTGAGATGGAATTTCCTCCTCGTGAAGATATTGTGAACGTTGTTGAAATGACAACATAGTATTTGGAATATTGCATAACCTTAGTTGGTAAAGTAGTGGCAGGGTTTGAGAGGATTGTCTGAAATTTGAAAGAAATTCTAGTGTGGGTAAATGCTATGAAACAGCATTGCATGCTACAGAGGAATATTCAGAGGAAGAGCCAGTAAATTCTCTGTTGTCTTGTTTGAAGAAATTGCCACTGCCATCCCAACCTTTACCAACCATCATTCTGATCAGTCAGCGGCCATCAACATAGATGCAAGACCCTCCACTGGCAAAAAGAGTGAGTTGCTGAAGGCTCAGATGATTGTTAGCATTTTTAATCAATAAGGTATTTTTAATTAAAAAACAATTATTTTTGGTGTTGGCATCACCATTGTCAGCCATTCATTCAGCAGATAACTACTGCGCATCTTCTGTTTGCCAGATGATGCTCCAGCTGTCGGAGACACACTAGTGAGTAAAGGGAAAGCTTCTGTTCTCAACTAATTTTTCTAGAAGAGGAACGTAGTAGGCAAAATAGTGGTTCCCTCAAAGACACTTATTCATTAATCCCCAGAACCTGTGAATATGTTTGTTTACATGGCAGGTGGGGATGTATGATTGCAGGTGAAATTAAGCTTGCTAATTAGCTTACCTTAAAATAGGAAAATTAGCCTGGATTATCCAGGTGAACCCAATTGTAGTCACAAAAAAAATCTTAGAAGTGGAATAGGGAGGCAGAAGAACAGAGTTAGACAACAGAAAAAGGTACAGAAAGATGTGTGATGCTGTTTTTGAGGGTGGAGGAAAGGGCCAGTAGCCAGGGAATGTCGATGGCCCCTAGAAGCTGGAGAAGGTAAGTACAAAGATTCTCCTCTAGACCCTCTAGAGGGAATGGTCTTCTGATGCCTTGGTTTTAGCCTATTGAATTCATTATGTATTTCTGACCTCCCAAACTGTAAGATAAAACAATTGTGTTGTTTAAATTGCTAAACTTGCAACGATTTGTGATAGCAGCAACAGAAAACAGTTACAGGAAAGGAAGAAAATAAACATGTAAACAGATGAATAGGTAACAAACAAGACAGAATTACTTAGCGTTAATAAGATCTTTGATCTGTTAAGAGGTTAAAATAAGAATACATCAGAATTTCTTGTTTTCGGGTATTCCTCCTTGCTTACCTCCTCTAGGGAAAGTACAATTCCTGTGTATTTCCATTGCATTCTATAATCCTGTTATCGTGCTGGCCATGCTGTTTGTTTCAGTGTCTCAGTAGCCTGTGAGTTCCTGAAGACAGAGATTGTTTTCTACATCTAAATGTTCCCGGCATTGCTCTGCTCATCTTTAGCACTCGATTGTTGAATTAATCAGTCAGAAGACAGCTTCTCAATGAATCCAATAATATGATAAGGAAAAAGTACGTCAGGCACTTCTGGGCAATGTTTATTTATTTTTTCTTTGTCTTTAATGGGAAGAAGGACTTTGGATGATGAATAAACGGACGAAGCAGCTGTGGAATAGCATTCTAGCATTTCAAGGCAAGGACCGGTATCTCCATCTAGTTCTTGGGGTTCCAGCACCGTTATTTCCGTGCATTTGCCCCCTGAATTTATGCACTAGTAAGCTAGCATTCACTCTTGTTTCCCAGGTGCCTAGGAGAGCATCATGTTTGTCTGAACCATGTCCAGTTCAACTCCTTCATTACCCAGATTAGGAAACAGGCTTCCTGAGGTTAAGTGAGTTGCACAAAATTACACAAGAAACCAATGGCAGGGCCGAGATACCAGAACTGAGACATCTTGAATCCAGACTACCATTTTTTTCTTGGATACTAAATAATAACTTAGAAATAAATCCTGAAATCTGTCAGCATCATTATTTATAGCTATCCCCTGACTCTCCTTGAGAGCTTAATAAAGTTTAATAATTTGAACATCATCAAAGTGTGTCCCAGACTACTCGGCTGTTGATGTATCATAAGGCACTGACCTCATGCACTTACCTGGGAAGGCTGGTTATGAACTGATGCTTGTCTCAGCATCAGTGAACTCTGTGATCATTTTTTTTTTAGGTTTTAAAAATAGCGCTTCCTTACAGTGAATTCTTAACTAGCTTCTTAATTAACTAAAATTAAATGCAAGTCCTAACAACTGTGAGGAAGGAAAGAGCAGGCTGTCAAATGCTCCCATTGCACCTGGCTCAGTGTCAAGGCTTGCCAGAGTCATGGAGCAGGTGTAACTAATAATTGATGCTATTCTCACTGTAGCTGCTGCTATTTTCTCCAGCAGATATGGAAGCTTTGGTTTCTGTTCCTGAATGAACACAGATAAACTTTCTTAATTTCCAGTTCAGTGGGACATCTACGTAGAAGTAGACAAGTGTGTTATTAAAGATGACCCAACCCAATCCTTTCATACAGATGAAAAGAGTAAGGCCCAAAGAATTGAAACAACTTCTCCAGGGGAAGGGAATTAGTAAAAGGGTGATATGGTTAGGCTTTTTATCCCAACCCAAGCCTCAGCTTGAATTGTAAACTCCAAATCCCCATCATCCCCACGTCAAGGGAGAGACCAGGTGGAGGTAATAGAATTGTGGGGGCAGTTCCCTCACGCTGTTCTCGTGATAGTGAGCGAGTTCTAACAAGGTCTGCTGGTTTCATAAGGGGCTCCTTCCGCTTTGCTCAGCACTTATTGTTCCTGCTCCCGTGTGAAGAACGCGTTCTGCTTTCTCTTCACCTTCCGCCGTGCTTGTGAGTTTCCTAAGGCTTCCCAGCCATGCTGAACTGTGAGTCAAATAAACCTCTTTTCTTTATAAACTACCCAGTCCTTGGCAGTGTTTTACAGCAGTATGAAAACAGACTAATAGAAAGAAAGCTGGGTTTAGAACTTACGTCTTTAAGTCCCGTGGTTTCACTGCTCTATTACTTTGTCCTATTAATATCGTTCTTTTCCGTCTCCTTTTACGTGTTACCTCTTTGCTCATCCTCTGCATCCCATCCAGTAGAAGAGGTAAGAACTGCATTGCGACTGGGTTCTGTATGGTTTAGAAATAAATTATCCGTTTAAGTGAACTATAGGAGCTGCCAAGCTGTCTCTAAAAACCCCGCGTTTGAAGGCTGGGATGGGAAAAACATGAAGCCATTTAATTCAGCACATTCAATAAATAGATTCTGCTAATGTTCTCTGGGAGGGCATCATTTATTTGCCCTTTCTCTGTGGCCGTTGTGAGGGTATTTGTGGACAATGAAGGGTGGGTAATTTGCATTTAAATTTAGAATTTACTGAGTTTATTGACCTCTTGTTTGCTCTCCTTGTACTTTTCTGTTAATCAAAAGCACATTTTGTTTCTCAGTTTTTTTAATCTGAAAGCTTAGAATAATGGGCTTTACTTCACAAGCTTATTAGAGATTAACACATTAATGTATGAAAATATTTGGGAAAGTGCCTCGCGGATGGTAAACTTTCTATTATTAACTGTTATTTGTGTCGTCACCCTCATCTTTGTGGTCATTTTTATCATTGTAATGATCCTGCAATATCTATCTCAAATCTTTCACTGTGGCTGGTCTTTCTGAGAACCCTGGTGGGAGGTAATATTTCTCCTTCTCAACTACCATGCCATGTGGAATTTATGCTTATTTGTGATTGTGTTGTTATTTTTATCATATGCGTATTTTATTCAGCAAAGGTCAAATTATGCCTCTATGAGCTGAATATTATGCCCACTTAAGGAGCAAATCGACATGGTCCCTGCTCTTCCAGGATTTGCAGTTTAGTAGTGTGATTTGCTTTTGGACAATGTTGATGTTACTTGCAAGTAATAACCTACTCGGAGTGTGTATCCTTTGGCACACTGTAGGGTGGGTCAGAAAATAGTGGCTTTTTGTTTGTGTCCCATTAGTTGGGTGGTTTTTTAAAATGTCACCTAACCCGAGGACAATTGTAGGTTTTGCCTAATGATGATTGAAACACCTCACTTGTCTGCAGTGAATGGAAAACATAAACTTTCTGATACGCCTTGAGCAGAGAACTCTAGAAGCAGGCATCCGGTGTCTTGCATAATTCAGCTCGTTCCTGCCCCGGGAATTCCCAGGCTTGAGACCATCCTTGGTCTGAATTCCTGCAGCTGTGTTTGTAGCCCAGCAATATCCTAAGCATTTTGCTGGCCATTCCTTGATCTAGACAAGTGAACTTGGGCTGACAGTTTGTATAGGTTGGCACAATTGCTTTTGCGCCAACCTAATATTTATTTTTGCCCACAGCAGCCTTTGATACTATTTTACTGAGGTACTAAGAGTTAGTTTGAAAGGATGTTCACTCCTCAGTATCATTTTCTGTGAAATCTCCTGTTGCACAGACCAAGTGCGTAGACTTAACAAACTTTGCTTTTTGTCTTGGGAGGTTTATTTTAAGCCGGGTCTCAAATATCAGTTCTGGTGCTTTTTGTACCATACCATTCTTTCTTTTTTTCTTTTTTTGAGACAGAGTCTCGCTCTGTTGCTAGGCTCCAGGCTGGAGTGCAATGGCGCGATCTCAGCTCACTGCAACCTCTTCCTCCAGGGTTTAAGCAATTCTCCTGCCTCGGCCTCCCGAGTAGCTGGGATTACAGGCGCACGCCACCACACCCAGCTAATTTTTGTATTTTAATAAAGAGGTGGTTTCACCATGTTGGCCAGGATGGTCTCAAACTCCTGACCTCAAGTGATCCACCTGCCTCAGTCTCCCAAAGTGCTGGATTACAAACCTGAGTCACCACGCCCGTCCCTAAAATATCTTTTGCTTCTTGACTCTAGACGTG
>CAUYOR010107383.1:0-22147 GCA_963573925.1 Callimico goeldii | reverse complement strand
TTTGGGAGGCCGAGGCGGGTGGATCACGAGGTCAAGAAATCAAGACCATCCTGGTCAACATGGTGAAAACCCGTCTCTACTAAAAATACAAAAAATCAGCTGGGCGTGGTGGTGTGTGCCTGTAATCCCAGCTATTCAGGTGGCTGAGGCAGGAGAAGTGCCTGAACCCTGGAGGCGGAGGTTGCAGTGAGCCGAGATCGCACCATTGCAGTCCAGCCTGGGTAACGAGCGAAACTCTGTCTCAAAAAAAAAAAAAAAAGTTTGCCTCCTTTCCCAAGGCAAAAGGAAACCCCATAGTTCATAGAGAACTTGGCATGACTAAAAACCTCTTGGGCATTTAACCCTTTGGGCATAAAATGCATGTTTTCAAATGACAGTTCTGCACACAGGCAGTAGTTTCGTAGTAGGCTAAGAGCAGGTGTCCCTGAGTGAGAGTTATCACAGTCTCGTTGCATTGTTAAGGCTCTAGGTCAGGTACAGACCCATGGTCTGGCTGATTGCAATTCCTAGTAAAGAGAAAAAAAATGTCTAGCACTGAAGCTTTCGAGACTGCCTTCTGTCCATCTTGCTACACACATACTTGTTTTTTTTTTTTTTTTTCTGTTACTAATCTCATTTGGATTTTTGTTTCAGATTTTGAGTCATGGTTAGTACCTGGTTCAATGGAGTGGATAGGTATAACCATAGTGCTTTCCTGCATTCAGGAGAATCTGGGATGTCTTCCCTAACTATGGCTTAGAGTGAGGGGAATGTGATTTGCTGTGTACATTGAGGGATTTTTCTTTTCAGTCCACATATAAAAGACAAAGAATTCCACTCTTCAGGAGAGTCATCTCAAAGTCCTGCCATTTCGTTCATTCTAGGTGAAAACTTTGCCTTTCTTAATCTGTCTAGCCCCCTGATGGAAAGTACCAAGGCTGTGATAATAATTGGAATTCTATTATTATTGAGCCTGTAGAAGAGAGATGAGTGGAGGTGGAATAAATAACAAATCGTGTATTTATGAGGCAAAGTGCCTGATTTTCCAACCCATGATGGACAGTGTTCTTTGAGGTAAGAGTTCAGCCATCCTTAGTTTCAAATGATGCTTAAAAAAAAAAGTCCAAATCACATAATTATGATCCCAGCATCCCAGACAGAGGCTACTTAAAGTTGTTATGTCATGATCAATTACACAGATTCATGAATGACCCATTCTTAGGTGACGTGAACCAAATCCAAAATCCTTCTATACAGTATAGTCACAGTGCTGCATTTTTAAAAGATTAATAAGAAACAGTATCTGTATTTAGGGTAAAGCTCCTTTCTTTTGAATATTCCAACTTCTGTATTTCCCAGTATTTTCTTTTCATGATTGTAAAAATGCCGCCTGCTTTAGAATCCCTGGCTTCCCTTGTCTGTGTGGTCAGGTGTCGAGCCTAGCCTGTTGGCAGAGCCTGTTGCAAGTTGTCTGTGTTCTTCTGAGCCTCGTGCCTCCTCCCTTTAGAAATGCTTGCCATCCAGGAGAATTGCCTGAACCCAGGAGGCGGAGGTTGCAGTGAGCCGAGATCGCGCCATTGCACTCCAGCCTGGGTAATAAGAGCAAAACTCCGTCTCAAAAAAAAAAAAAAAAAAAAAAAGAAATGCTTGCCATCACCTCTTTCGCCTCAGCCCTCAATCATACCTTGATTTAGAATGACCCGTTTAGCCATTCTCAATTTTAGACACTCCAACTTTTAGTTTCCTGAATACATATTCTAGTTTTTCCTTCTGCAGATACATTGTGCTCCTTGCTAGGCTATCAGGTGATGTTTGAGCCGCCTCCTCTGAGCCAATTATCACCTTCCCAGAAGCTTCTCATTGAAGAACCTGCTTACTTATTTCCCCCCCTCAATTCCTATAGTACTTGTTACTTTTTTTTTCTTGAGATGAAGTCTCACTCCATTACCTAGGCTGAAGTGCAGTGGCACAATCACGGCTCACTGCAGCCTCGACCTCTTAGGCTCAAGAAATCCTCCCACCTCAGCCTCCCAAGTAGCTGGGATCACAGACACACACTATCGCAAGCAGCTTTTTTTTTTCTTTTTTTTGGTAGAGATGGGGTCTCACTATTTTGCCCAGGCTGGTCTCAAACTGCTGGGCTCAAATAGTCCTCCTGCCTTAGCCTCTCAAAGTGCTGGGATTAGAGGTGTGAGCCACTGTGCCTGGCCTTGTTACGTTTCAAAATTCTGTACACCTCCCTGCCCGAACAGTGACCTCTTAGGGCACAGTTTATCATATTTCTCTGACTCCAGTTCTTTCAACACACTATTTAGTTCACAAAAGATGCCCAGGAAAACATTTTCAAGTAGCAATTTTGTATTTTGGCAGGCTGGGTTTGTAACCTAATCATTTCCATTAGCTATCATAAAAACAATTTGGGCTAAGTGAGCAAGCCCTAATTGTACTTTGTGTGCTTTTTAGTTAAATTCAGCCTCATTGAGAAACATTGGCTTTCTAAATGACTATTATGTAATAAGGCACTAGCAATCTGGATCAACATGGTATTAGGATTTTGCTGCATTTTGCAGAATTCTAAATTGCATACTTTTGTATCTAAATCTGATGTATTTGGTTAAACCGCAGATATTAATGCCTTGCTAGTAAACCATGTGGATTTCTGCTTTTTCATCGGCTCTTTTATAGTCTAAAAACAAATATTTTTAGAAAATATTTGACATATAAAACAGTGTCATGAAAGTTTGGGAAACTTTAAAAATGTTAAAGAGCTGACAGAACGCATTACAGGTTGACATGCTAATGAAATTTGAGGGTTTTTTCCTGCTAGAATTGAGCAATATTGTATATTTACTCATTGTGCGTTTGCAGTGTTCACAGGTACTATAAAGATAATTTTGACCGTTCCTGCATTTTTGTTATCTAAGTTTTTTTTCCATCTTATATTTTACTTTTTTGGTGTTTAACTTACAGTAAAGTGTATGCTTCTTAAAAGTACAGTTGGGTGATTTTTATCTGTGTATGTCCTGAGTAACTGCCACCTGGGTCAGTGTCGTCGGCACCCCAGTGCTCCCTGGTGCCATCTTCTGGTGAATCATTCTTCCTCCCCCTACTCCCCCGCAAAGGGTAACCACTCTTCTCACTTCCATAGCACCCTAATCATACAGCATCACATATTCGTATGTGGCTTCTTTAATTAAGTATTACACACATGAGATTCACCAGGGTTCTTTGTTAAACACTTGTTCATTCCTTTTACTTGTTGCACATGGTTTTTAACGACTTGTTGCTTAATTTTTATTTTGGTAAATAACATTTATTATAAAGGGCTGGGCACAATGGCTGACACCTGTAATTCCAGCACTTTGGAAGACCAAGGTGGGCAGATCACATGATGCCAGGAGTTCAAGACCAGCCTGGCCAACATGGCAAACCCTGTCTCTACTAAAAATACAAAAATTAGCCAGGTATGGTGGTACACGTCTGTATTCGCAGCTACTCAGGAGGCTGAGGCACAAGAATTGCTTGAGCCTGGGAGACAGACATTGCAGTGAACCAAGGGTTTGCACTCCAGCCTGCGTGACAGAGTGAGACTCTGTCTCAAAAAAATTAAAAAGTTAGATTCATTATAAAGAAGAATATTTAGTTTGTATTAGTTGGTCTGTGCTAATAATTTTTTTTTTTTTTTTGAGACGGAGTTTCGCTCTTGTTACCCAGGCTGGAGTGCAATGGCGCAACCTCGGCTCACCGCAACCTCTGCCTCCTGGGTTCAGGCAATTCTCCTGCCTCAGCCTCCTGAGTAGCTGGGATTACAGGCACGCGCCACCATGCCCAGCTAATTTTTTGTATTTTTAGTAGAGATGGGGTTTCACCATGTTGACGAGGATGGTCTTAGTCTCTTCACCTCGTGATCCACCCGCCTCGGCCTCCCAAAGTGCTGGGATTACAGGCTTGAGCCACTGTGCCCGGCCTGTTTCGTTTCTTTCTGGCTACTTTTCTGTGTTCCTGCACATATGTCGACTTTTCCCTCCCTGACTGGTGTTTGGCCATGTGGGCTGTGTGGAACCTACTTCTCACTTAGCAATCCATGATAACGTTTTACCAAATTTGAAATGCCCTTCTCTGGCCTGATGTATATCGACTACACAGTATCCCATTTCGTGAATTTTATTACATGGATTATTACAATAACTCTGAACCAAACACTTAATTTTGGAGTCTTCCAGTTAGTTTACCATTTTACCTATCTACACACACACACACACACACACACACACAGATGTACATCATATATATTATATACATCATACAGTGGATATAAAATTTGATGCAATCTTCAATAACTGTTGTCAAACATACCATAAATTACCTACCTTACATCGATTTTTCTTTTCATCCTTGTTAATATGACTCTGATTTTGTTCAATGTGGAAATATCCCTGGCTAAATTATTTCAACTCTTACATCACAAAGTCTGGTCAACACAGTGTAATGAGCAAATACTGAGCGGTGCTTCTGGGACGGCCCTTTGGAGAGGAGCAGACGTGGCCTGTTCCCGTGTCCTGCCTGTTTGTGTTGACTGTTCCCTTTGTCTTGCGCGGAACGTGGATACAAGGAGCAGAGGTGGGCAGCCATCTTAGGACCTGGACCTGAAAACCACGGGTCCAGGAGGGCATGGCAGGAAGCGGGAAGGAGGCTGAGGCTGGATTCTAACACCGTCACAGGGCCATTATCTTAGCCCTGGGCTACTTTTTTTTCTTTTTTTTTTTTCTTTCTGCTTTTAGTGGTTTGTTTTTTAGATGAAATCTCAGTCTGTCACCCAGGCTAGAATGCAGTGGCACAATCTCGGCTCACTGCAACCTCCGTCTCCTGGGTTCAAGCAATTCTACTACCTCAGTCTCCTGAGTAGCTGGGATTACAGGCACGCGCCACCATGCCCAGCTGATTTTAGCATTTTTTTTTTTTTTGAGTCAGAGTTTCGCTCTTGTTACCCAGGCTGGAGTGCAGTGGCGCGATCTCGGCTCACTGCAACCTCCACCTCCTGGGTTCAGGCAATTCTCCCGCCTCAGCCTCCCGAGTAGCTGGGATTACAGGCACGCGCCACCATGTCCAGCTAATTTTTTGTATTTTTAGTAGAGACGGGGTTTCACCATGTTGACAAGGATGGTCTCGATCTCTTGACCTCGTGATCCACCCGTCTCGGCCTCCCAAAATGCTGGGATTACAGGCTTGAGCCACCGCGCCCGGCCGATTTCTGCATTTTTAGTAGAGACGGGGTTTCACCACATTGGCCAGCCTGGGAAACCAGCCTAATGCCTGTCCTTCTGGAATCCTTATTTGGTTTCCTAAGACTGCAATGTCTGGGAGTCATCACGTATCGACCCCTCACACCACTCCCAGCTCCCGCCAGTGTAAGTTCCATCTCCTCCTTCCCTCAGGCTCAGCATCTCCCAGTCATCACTGATTCCTTCTTCATCCTTGTCCTCAACTGCTACCTCTAGAATCACAAAAATACGGACTTTAAGATTTGACGGGCCAGTTGGGACGGCAAAGGGTTTAGCTCGATACCCTAATGCTATAGATTAGAAAACCCATGCCCACGGGCTCACCACAGGAGGGGAGGGGAGTTGTCCCTACAAACACTTTCTGAGAAGGACTAGTTGACTGCTTGTCCAGTGCTCCTTCCATTGTGTCATCCTTGCTTCTCAAATGACACTGTGCTGACACCATTACTCTAACTCTGTTCCCAAAATGTACTTTTGGTTGATATCAATTCTTTCAAAAACCTGAGTCTGAGTGTGTCACCTGCAGCAGGTATTAGAACGGGAGAATTTAAGCTGTCATTGTGAGTCCTATTCTATTTGCTCACAATTTACATCCCACTCTGTTGCCTGTCACATGAGTACACTCACCCCACAATCTCCCCCCATATCACTTTCGTCCCATCTGGGATGCTGCCCAGCTCTCCTGTCCACCCTAGTCTCCCCTGTCCCCAGGCACTCACCCAAAGCTTTGCTCTGAACACTTCGAGAAAAGCAACCTCGGCCAGGTGCGGTGGCTCACGACTGTAATCCTAACACTTTGGGAGGCTGAGGTGGGTGAGTCAGGAGTTCAAGACCAGCCTGATCAACATAGTGAAATCCATCTCTATTAAAAATACAAAACTGGTCGAGTGTGGTGCTGCAGGCCTGTAATCCCAGTTACCTGGGAGGCTGAGGCAGAAGAATAGCTTGAACCCAGGAGGTGGAGGCTGCAGTGAGCCAAGATCATGCCATGCCTGGGCAACAAGAGCGAAACTCTGTCTCAGAAAAGATAATAATAAAGAAGCAACCTCTTCCCACTTTACTGTCCTTTTGGTTTATTTTTTATTTTTGTGGGTGCATAGCAAGTGTATAAATTTATGGGGTAACTGGGACATTTGGATACAGGCGTGCGATGAGTAATAATCGCATCAGAGTGTATGAGGTATCCATCCCCTCATGCATTATCATCTCTCTGTTTTACCAACATTCCAATTAGGATCTTCTGGCTATTTCCAAACTTACGATAAATGATCGTTGACTGTAGTCACCTGGTTGTGCTTGCAGATCCTAGAGCTCATTCATTTTCATTGTTTTTGTGCTCATTAAGCAGCTCTACTCTCCACCCGCCCACCCCGCAACTCCCCTCCCAGCCTCTGGTAGCCGTCCCTCTACTCTCCACCTCTATGAGTTAATTGTTTTAGTGTTGAGCTTTCACAGGTGAGTGAGAATACGAGATGTACGTCTTTCTGTGCCTGGTTCATTTCACTTAACATAATGTCTGCTGTTTCCATGCTGTCACCAATGATGGGCTGTCCTTTTTATGGCTGAATAGTTCTCCCCTGTGTATACGAACCACATTCTCTTCATCCATTTGTCTACTGGTGGACACAGGTTGCTTCCAAATCTTCGCTATTGTGAATAGCGCTGCAGTAAAGGAGGAGGGGAGGCATCTCTTCCACATGCTGATTCCTTTCCCGGGTGTATACCCAGCAGTGGGAGTGCTGGATCATATGCTGGCTCTGGTTTTCGTTTCTGAGGTGTCTCCATATTGTTCTCCATAGTGGCTGTACTAATTTCATTCCCACCGACCACGGACAAGGGTCCCTTTAGTGTTCTGAAGCCATCTCCCTAGGCACGTGACAGATTGTGCCTTGCAACACAGACCTTTGTGGTCTTACTGCCTATCTTATCTCTGTAACCACAGTATATGCTCTTGGAAAACAAGGACAGAAGTGTTTCCCCCACACACTGCCTTGTGAAAAGAAGAGGTGCAGTGAGCATCCCTGAATGCCGGTGTTAGTCCTAACGCAATCCTACATGCTATGCCTTTCTCCTCCCTTGCGCTTTTCCAGAATGCTTTGAATATAGTGGACAGACAGCTTGTTCTCTGAGCGGTTCAAGGTTCTTCTTGAAATGTATTTTCATTTCTTTAGAAAATTAAATAAATGTGATGGCCATGGAATGATCGAGCAACTGAGACCCATTAAGCAATGATCCAGGTGATGCCACTGGCTGGGGAACACGTCCTGAGGGGGACGTCTCCAAAGCTGACAGCTGCAGAGCTGACACACACCCTAACGCTGATGGCTGGCGATTCAGACTCCTTCTGCTTTCCCAGAACAGTTTTCTCTCCTCACTGCCACTTTACTCTCCCACAAGAACCCAGGCAGAGACGGGAAAAATATGCCTTTTCCTGGTGACTTTATTCATTGAAGAAGCTAAAGCACAATTTTCTTTACAAAGGAGTCGTAGGATGAGAAGGGCAGATTCCCTTCCTCTCGTCCTTTCTGCATGTGCAGTTCTGTGCAGAGGGCCCCCCACACCCCCAGCACTCCTAGTCAAGCAGCTGCAATCCACTCAGCACACAATTCCTTGAGAGTCTGGATGTTTCCAGACTGGTGCATGGCACCAGGAAATAAATATGAATGAACAAAGGATGTCTGCCCTCCAGAGTGCACTGTAATAGAAGCAGTGAGATGTGCATATGTTATTGTACTGTCCTGAAATAAATGCCGTAAGAATAAGGCCAAATCCCAGCCTCGCTGCGAAGGAGGAAATGGCAGAATCCCTTGGGGAAACTTAGGAGATGCTTCTTGGAAGAGCTGATGTTCAGCTCGGTCTTTTAAGGATGAGTGGGGATCACCCACTGAACGTAAAGGTGGGACAAAGGAAGTGCTTTTGTAAAGACAGGCGTATGAGGAGGGAATGGGGAGCAGTGGGTGCGACCAGAGCAGCTGTGCTGATGCCTGCAGAGACAGAGGCAAGGGGGCCTGGACTTAGCCTGCGGGCAAGGAGGAGCTCTGGGATGTTCTAAGTGGAAGTAAGGAGATGACACTTGCATTGCATAAAAGACCCACGGCCACAGAATGGAGGACGGATTTAGGGAAGTGAGACTGTGGCCGGAAGCCCCTGTGTGGCCTGAGTGAAGAGAAGAGAGCCTGAGCATGGCCAAAGCAACAGAAACACAGAAATACTGACAGATGGTCCCCAACTTACCATGGCTTGATGTCTTCCTGACTGCACCACGGTGACAAAGTGGTAGGCAGTCAGTAGAAACCACACTTCCAGGGCCATACAGCTACGCTGTGTTTCCCTTTTGATACAGTGTTCAATAAGTCACACAATATATCCAATACATTATTATAAAATGGGTTTTGTGTTAGGTGACTTTGCCCGACTGCAGGCTACTGGGAGTGTGCAGGCATGTCTAAGGCAGGTTAGGCTAAGCTGCAACACTCGGTAGGTCAGGTGTGTTCAATGGATATTGACATGGAATTTCCGACTTACGATGGGTTTATCAGGATGTAATTCCACTGTAAGTGGAGGATCTGCTGTGTAATTGGAGCTAACGAGTGTTACAGGACTATAGATGAGTGTGATATGTTCCTCTGGGTTGATGGACTGCTAGGAGGTTGTGTAAACATTTATAGCAAGGGAACTGATTGAGAAATTAATTTACATTTGTGTTTCCCTGTTACAGGTAAAACTTTATGGTGTTTTTCTCTCCGCTGGCCCAAGAAGCCTTCGTGCTCCCAGTGTGGGCTACCTGGTTGGAGGAGTGTCAATAGTCAGTTTTCATTTCTCGGTCAGTTGGGAAGTAACTAAGAGAAACTTCACTATTCGTGAGTCCTGGGAGGATGTGTCGAAGAACGTGAGATCCAAGTGGCCTCAGCCACAGTTGTTGTGGCGAGCTTGAGGTCTGCCTTCCTCTGATGCCAGCAGCCTGGAAGGGGAGAGGGCCTCCGATGAGCTATCCTGCAGAGCATGGTGGTGCAAATAGATGTGGGGATGGGAGGAGCCCCAAAAATAATGGCCTCGGGAATCCCTAGGAGAGCTCTGTCCCATGCCCATGTTTGGTGCTCAAGAAGTGAAACCTCCTACTTTGTGTGGGACAGTGACCTTGTCCTCTGTCATGTGGGCTTGAGCAAGAAGCAGCTCTGTGGCAACCCAGAGGAGCTAAGAGAGGCCCTTCTCGTTGCCAGGGCATCCCCGCCTTCAACTGCACAACCTAGAGGAAGAGGGCTCCCAACCCTAACCAGCATGGGCAATGTTTTAGGAACCCAAACCCATAGCATCTCTCCTTTATTTATCCTCTTTTCCACCCCATCAGCAGCCCTCCAACTGTTGGGCAGGGAGAGCGAGAGGTTCTGTGAGAAGAAGGACATTCAGATATGTCCACAGAGGACGTTTCACCGGTACGCATGTCTCCTTTTTGGATCCTCAGCCCTCTGTGCTTCCCAAAGTCATGACGCTTTCATCGCGTCCTACACGCTGGAAACCGCTGAGGATCAGGACTCTTTATGCGCTCTCTAGAGATCTCCCCGTCGGCTCTCTTTTCCTGGCTCTTTCCAGTGTCGTTTGGGAGAATGTCAGGCTTGGGGACTGGAAAGGGAAGGCAATGTTGTTTGGGACCTGAGCCAAGGCTGCAAATTCTCTGCGAAGTCTGGCCCTGCCATGACCGGCGCACGACCTGAGGTTAGTTACATAATCCTGGTCACCTCAATTTCTTCACGTATGAAATGCTTGAGTTCCTCCTTCATGGGCTTGTTGTCAGGAAAAAGGAGAGACTGCACAACAAGCTCTTATTCCAATGACTGGCCCCCGGTATAGAAGACACAGGTAAGCAGTCATCTGTCCCAAGGGTGGGCTGCCCTGTGTGGTGCAGACACCCCACGTACTGGGGTCCCTGAGGCATTGCCCTGCCCCGCCGTGGAACTATCGCATCCTTGCTGTGCATTGTATCATCACAGAACAGCCTTAGGGCCCTACCCAGGGACACCAAGAGAGAAAGGAAAAGGCACAAACCCACAATATTTTCAGCTCCTGGATCCCAGGTCCATGCAAAAACAGAATCTCCAACCAAGATTCCAAGATTCCAAGACTCTGGGAAACAGGTCTGAGATCCCAGGAGCCAGGAAGGTGCCTGAGTGTCAGTTCCAGAATCTGTCAGAAACAGCTCTGAGCTCTCAGGGACACCCATTGCAGAGATCACTGAGTCAGCGGCTGCTTCCTGGCATTGCTGAGGTTCATTCTGTTTCTCAGAAAACGACTGTATTTTGCTTGGAGTTTGTTTCCATTTTTGCAGGCCAGGAGCTCTGCCACAGATTTTCTGAGAAGTGAAGTGAATGCTCCTTCCGTCAATCTGAAATTGTTTGGTGAGTGAGATTTTTCCCCCTTTTGCTCCTTTTTTTCTTTATTAAAGCTGACAAATGGGGAAGAACATGAAAAAGAAAAGAACAAATCCAGTATCGCAAGATGCTGGGAAAATAGCTTCCATTTATAGCCTGGTACATTTCAGAGATGTAAACACCTCTGCTAATCGCTGCCCCTGCAGAAGGCCCTGGGGATTACTGAATGGCCCTGGAGAGCTGGCAGCCACGTACAGCAGTGCAGCAAGGGCTGACAGGGCTAATTGTGCTCCCAGTTGTTTTCAGAAAGTGGGAAATAAGCTCTGTGTCTTGCCCCCACACACGGAACAGCAGAGGGCTACGCAGACCTCCGTCCCCTCTCAGAGAAAGCAGGATCTTGGCCCGCAGGATAAATTTCAGCAGGGTGTGCACAGGACTGGCCCAGCCAAAGCACCTCCATCTGGACAAACCTAACCAACAAGATAAGTGTTGCTTTGAGTGTCAGTGTTGCCACATATTAACCGTGTGATGTGGGGCAGGCCCTTTATCAAACATGAGGCTTTGGAACAATTGCAGCTACTGCAGAGATTAGCATGAGATCTCAATGAAAATCGAGTAAGTGAAAAACTGTCCAGACTTCTCAGTGTATCAGCCACAATTTCTGTCATCCAATACAAAGTTTCTAGACCTGGAAAGAAATAGTAAACTCTGACTTATAATCAAGCAAAAAAGCATTCTATCCAAATAGAGCCCTGAGATGACTCAGATGCTTAATTTAGGAAGACAAGACTTTAAAACAATTGTTATAAGTATGTTCAAAAATTTACAGGAAAATATGGTTATTATAAGTGAATAACTGGAGAATATCACCAAGGAAATGGAAACAATAAAATAAGAACCAAGTGACAATTGTAGAAATGAAAATGCAATATCGGACTTGAAAAAAATCACTGATGCGCCAATTAACAGACCAGATACTGCAGGAAAAAGATAAGTAAGCTTAAAAAAAAAACAGTGGAAATAATCCATGCTGGAAAAAAGTAAAACCTATGTATTTTAAACAAACAGAGTTTTATGGCTACTGGAACAATACCACACAACCGAACAAATGTGAACTTTGAGTCTGAAAAGAAAAAAAGAGAAAATGAAACAGAATTTTTTTTAATAGCAGACAGAATTTTTCAAATTTTAGTAAAAAACCAATGTACACATCTAAGAAACCCCAAACAGTATAAATTTTAAAAATCACAGCTGGGCACATAATAGTGATAATGATAAATAAATGACATGATAATGATAAATAAAATGACAATCTTCAAATCAACTGGAGAAAAGAGATGCATTCCCTCCAGGAGACAGTGCTATGACTGATGGCAGAGGCCAGAGGGCCAAGGCTCATAATGGAAGGCACTAGAAGAAGAAAAACGTCAACCCAGAATTCAATGTCCAGTGAGAATATCTTTCAAAAGTAAGACATCTGCAGGTAAGTAAAACATGAGAGAATTCATCACCATCAGACTTTCTCGAAGAAAATAGCTCCAGCTGAAGCAAGGTTGGACCAGATGGAAACTGGACCAGATGGAAATTGGGAGGTTCAGAGAGGAATGAAGAGTCCCAGAAATGCATCTGCAGCTTTTCATCTTGGGAGACTGAAATGGATCTAATGAGTCCAGCATTTCCTTGATTTCCTGGAATAAGTTTTCTGCAAAAGGCAAAGACAAGTTGAGACTCAGCCCCACTTCTAAGGCAAGCCCAGTGGAGTCATTGCCTTTAAATACTGTCCACGAAGTATGGTCAGCCTCATTTGTACATTGCCCGGGGCATCCAATGAAGAGGAGAAACATTCATCTCTGCTTCATAGGCTGAACGGACATTCTGTGAACCCTGATCCCATCTGGCCTCCACAGGGAAACAAACGTACCCTACATCCTTATCCAGAAGAAAAGTCCTCTGCATGCTTCGCCTATGCAAGAGGGGTTATTCAGGATTACCCAGGAATCGAGTGTCCTGGCATGACAGAAGAATGTATGCAGCAATTGCAGATTCAGACAGAACACTGCTTCAAAAACAAACGTCATCAATTGTACATTTCTATCAATGGCTTTAAAATTGACCATTGAAAACCTTGCTTAATCGGAACAGACACTGCAAGAGTCAGTACCCACACCAGATTTCATGTCACAGAAGGTTGTTGTTGTCACAGTACGCATGGATCTGTCTGCATTAGGGAGAAAACTCCTCTTAAAAAATAAGAACAATGACGTAATAGAGAAAAACAAAACCTGAGTGAGCCTTTCCATAATGTATGCATAGAGCAATACATCACATTGTACTCCCTATAGTTATTATTTGCCAATTTAAAAACTTATTAAAACACCTGACATAGACTCTATGATGGATATGGGATGTCAGTTAAGCCCAATGGACTTAGAGATTTTTCCACACCAAACTTCCTTTCACATATGCTAGGATTTGTCCTCCTAGACAAAAACCAATGAAAAACAAAAAATATAAAGTATCTCCCCCTTCATGATACAGAAGTTTTTAAGTAAAAGCTCCACAGGGTGGAGGCAGACATCTGATGTCCACGGCTGGGCTGCCGCAGAGGAAGCAGGACAGTGTTGTTGGTGAGGACAATGACACGGAGAGTGAAGTGGGGTCCGCTGCCTGAAGAGCCCCACCCTCCAGGGCTGCACCCCCATCCCTGCTGAGCAGGCTTCTGGCTCAGGCTGGGTCTCTGCAGGCACACACTGCCAGGAAATTCACTCACTGATGAAATATTTATTTTATGCCCATTACATACCAGGAGAGCTCATAGCTCCAGGGACAGGGCAGTGAGCAGGACATGGTCCCCGAGACACCAGGGAGATGGCAAGTGGAGGTACGGATGAGTGCCCCCAAACCTGCCGCACTCTGTTCCCTGCAGACAGCTGCACAGACACCGTGTTGTGTGTTATACCTGGAGGAGCTGTAACCCAGTTAAGCCTGGAAAAGCTCTGCAGGTACAGCAGCACCTCCAGGGAGACTTGCCAGGCGTTTAGGAATAAATGAAGCAACAAAAGACACTTCATTTCCCTCTATTTACTCCCTGGCCAAAATCAAGGTATAGAGAAAGATCATCGTTAAATTCTACATATTTTCTGCTATTCCCCCCAGCTGGTGACAGAAGTTCATCTACTGTATTTTGGGGACATACCAGGGTAAATATCTGAGCAGTTTTTAATGCCGAGCCACAACATTTTACAAACACAGAGCTAAGACCACAATTTCCCAAATGTCCTTATTTGTATGGAAAAATAAATATTTAATTTTTTTTTTTGGTCCAAGAATTTGAGACAGGAGAATAGAGAAATCTGGTGACAAATTTTTTTCTGGCATTCAATGTGACCAACAGTGCCGTGACCATAATACTGACAGTGTCAACGTATAGAATCATGGTTTTGTCCTCATGAGGTGATCACCAGATTGGTTCCAATCACTGGGGCTTGGAGGGTTGACTCACGAACAACTGAACAACCTCCGAATCCTGCTTCATTTCTCAGCTGCTGCCTAAACGTTCTCCTTCTGTTTCTCCAGTTTGTCATAAGGACTGGAATCTATTGACATGCAAAACCTCCAACAGAGACTCGTGCTTTAAAACTCCACGTCTTAGTGGTAGTGAGGTCTGAGAGCACAACATATTTTCAACGTGCTCTTTGTGGAGAGGAGAGAGGGGAGAGGATGAGGGCCCAGAAAGGAGAAAGCAGGATGCAGACAGGTGGGGCCGGGATTTGGGAAGTGGCTTCTGTTTTCTTAACGTGCGTCCTCCATTCAGCCAGGGTTGGGGGACTGAGATCGCAGCCTGGGCTCCGATGACATCACGCACATGCTTACTCCCTCACTCCCCATCAAAACACTCCCTTGTTTTGAGCTTCACATCAAGCCTCACTCTCCTCACTGCACAGTCTCTGACTCATGATGGTTTGATTTACAACTTTCCAACTTCACAGTGGCATGAAACCATTGCAACTTTGACATAATGCACAGTATTCAATATGTCCCATGAGATATTCAATACTTTTTGTAAAGTAGGCTGTGTGTGAAATGATTTTGCCCAACTGTAGGCTGTTATAAGTGTTCTGAGCATGTTTAAAGTAAGATAGGCGGCTGTGATGTTGGGTAGTTTTGCTGTATTAAATGCATTTTTGACTTACAATATTTTCCTCTTATGATGGGCTTATCAGGTTGTAAGTCACCGTAAGTCAAGGAGTGTCTGTATTCTAAATGCAACATGGAAATAACAAAAAGATGACAGTTACGCTTACAAAGAAGAATTAAATATCCCCAGCATCTCACACTTTTAAGCTATTACAAAGTATTAAAGTTCTCAGTAAAGAAAGCCATTAATATGCATATATTCATGACAAGTAACATTAGTGTGGTATGATTTGGCCTCGTCCCAGTGAATACACAAAGTATATAAGCAAGCAACTCGTTAACGAGAAAAACACAAATGTCACTAACACTTAAAAAAATACTTGACCTCACTTCACATTAAAGCAATGAGATATATACCATCTTTCACCTACAACATCAGGAAGCTTGAGAGAAAGAGGAGACAGAGATTCCCTGCTGTGGGAACCCCCTGCACAGTTCTGGATGTCTGAAGACTGCACCCTCTTAGGAAAGAAATTTGGCAATGCATATTAAAAACAGTCATACTTTTTTATCCATTAATTATACTCCTGGGAATCTATCCTAAAGGAATAACCTAAAATTCAGAAAAGGCATTAAGCAAAAATATTTCCATTACAGCATGACTTATCATAATGAAAAGTTCAAAACAAGCTTCCCACCCAACATCAAATAGATGGTTCATCCAAATAGTGCAATCCAGGAGTGATATTCAAAATAATTCCTGTCTGTACTTCATAAAGCATGGCGTGGCCACTTGGAAGGGATCGCAGCCTGTCAGCACGGACACCACCCTGACCCCCATGCACGTGTGCACTGAGAGACCTCAGATTTGTGCAGCCACACTTTGAATGTACCTCAAAAATCCATGGACACGTTGTTTATGAAGGTTTCCTAGAAAATGGGGAAATGCTTATTATATGTAAATATCCATTTGAAAAGAGCAAAAGACTGGAGGAGCTATAATAAAATGTTAACCGTGGTCATCTCTGAATCTTGGGATAACAGATTTTTTCTTCTTTATGCTTTATTTCATTTCCAAATGTTCTATAAATAGCATCATGTTTATAATCAGAAAAAAACTAAAATGCTTTCAGCAGCATAGTTCTACATGTTAAATGTTTTCACTTATCTGCCCCTGGACTTCCACGGGATACCATCTCTCAGCCTGACAGGAGTGCATGTTAATTCATTTTTCATGCCCATCCATAGAACAGTCTGGAAAACATTATCCACAGTTGAAATAATTGAGTGCTTGCACTTTTGTGCTTTATCAGATAATGTTTCCCCCCACTGTTTTGCTAACATTTAGAGATTTTTAAAATTATCTTTAGGAGGTAAATCTAACTTTTTTAATTAAAATTTATATGGAAATAAACTTAGATTCACATGCAGTTGTAAGTATAACAGGGAGAGAGCTCACGAACCTTTTATTCATATTCAGGCTGGCATCTTTCAAAACCATGGTACAATACCACAACCAGGGTGCCAACATTGATACCATCCACCTGTCTCATGCAGATGTCTCCAGCTTTATCTGCACTGTGCGTGTGTATGTGGATTCTACACATCTTCATCACGTGTGTCTTTGTATACCCATGACTGTAGTCAAGACACAGAGTTGCCCCCACCACAGGGATCCCTTGGATTAACTTGTTTCTGACTCTCAAATTGCAAGCCATATAACCTGTCATTAGCCAACCTGTGTGCTCACCTCTGCAGTGCATAAATCACATTAGGCATTTGAGTATTACAGTCAGAGCTTGTGAAATGAACAAGACCCTGATATCTAACATCCTAAAACACTGAAAGTATTATTAAAGAAAAAGTCAGTGCAAGTGAAGAGATGTCACTTTTTCTCCATGGCTATAACAGTGGAAACGATGCTGACTCTACAAAGATGTTCCTCCATGCACCAGCTGGTTAAACTCGAAAGGGTGCTTTGGTCAGGATGCTCTCCCTATCAAAGAAACAAAAGGGGTTTTTATGTTAGTGTCCATTTTTACAGGCCTAGTTTTACAAAGTTATTCAAGTAGAATAAACATTCCCTACAGTGCTCTAAAGAGTTCAGTTCGGCGTTCATTTATTCACACCAGAGTGTTAATACTCCCTGATACGCAAGTAGCCTTCTCTAGAAAGAAAGATAAACTAAATCCTCAAGCTTCTCCCACGACTTTGGACCACGAGTGTGCAGGCCACAGCCATGGGTGACGGGCAGGGATGTCAGCAGTTGGGCACAACTTACATAGAACTTCCTGAGCAAGCAACAGGTGTGCAGCCCCCAGAACTGAAAGATGAAACCAAAGTATAAATTATCCTCAGAAGTCGGTAAGCTGGGGGCCAGAGACCAGACACGGGACTGGCCAGAGAGGCTCGTGTGTCATTAGAAGGTGGCCTTTGTTAACCGAGGACATTAGGCCTGTCCTTTCTGGAGTTTCAGACTTGGTGATAACTCCAGAAGCCACTGCCCACGGTCATATGTGTGTCACTTAAGGGACTATTGTTGACCATAAACACTGTATTGAACACACTTGGCTATAGGAAAATGCAGGAGGGGCAATTCAAGAAACAGCTGCACATACAAAACGTGGCAGCCGAGCCATCTCTAATACATAATAGGCTAATAGCACTTTTAAAAACGACATAAAAGTAATTGTTAGAAAATGAGTATAAATTATCCCATAGGGAGCACCTTTCAAGCTGCTGGGAAATGCCCCAGCATGGAAAGCTTGCGGAATCCCCCATGCCCGTTGATGCTGGAGTGTATAATGGTGGTCTCTTTGGGTGGTCTACTAGTCGACTTGGGCTACCGTAACAGAATTCCACAGATTGGGTGGCTTAAAAACAGAAATTTATATTCTCGTGGTTCAGGAGTTCAAGGTGCTGGCGTGGCTGGCGTGGCTGGCGTGCCTGGCGTGGCTGGCTTCTGGTGAGGGCTCTCTTCCAGGCTTGCAGACAGCCACCTTGCTGCTGGGTCCTCACACGGCCTTCTCTCTGAGTTTGTGCATCCCTAAGGTCTCCTTCTCTTTGCAAGGATGCCGGTACTACCGGATTGGAGCTCCATTCTTGTGTTTCATTTAACCTTAGTTACCTCCTGAGAGACCCTATCTCCAAACAGAGTCATGCCAGAGTCAGGGCTTCAGTATATGAACGTAGGAGAGTATAATTCAGTCCATAAGAGGAGGCTTTGATATCTACAGGTTCTAATTAAATTTCAGAAGTCAGTCAGGTACCATTTTCAAAGACCAAGTTCTTTTCTCACACTTTTCCTGCACTTCTAGAGGAAAGGACCCTGGTGTTCAGAACAGCACAGAAAACAGCAAGTCCTGGAGGTGTGCAGGATGAGGGGATGCTTGAGTGGGAGCTGAAAGGGGAGCACCCAGGGATGCCTTCCAGCTTCCAGCCCCAGGCCCCACCCTGACAACCCTCTCTCGCCCCACATCCCCGTCCCACCTGGAGTTAGACTAGAAGAGGACAGTGTTGCTACACCCGTACATATGTTCAGTTAATGCTACACCCGTACATGTTCAGTTAATGCTACACCTGTATGTGTTCAGTTAATGCTACACCTGTACATGTTCAATTAATGCTACACCTGTACATGTTCAGTTAATACCTGTGGAAATATTTCCATAACCTCACTCTTCCCTTTCCTCCTCCTCCCACCAAAATGCCACTAGAACTTTTGGTTATATGAGTTTCATCTACAAAGGACACCCAGAATCTCCACCACATGTCAAAGTGATTATTGGCTGACCTCGCTGACAACTTCAGATGTCTGGAAATTAGGAGGAGGGAGGTTGGGTCAAGGGAAATACGTTTTGGGTGAAGAACCAATAAAATCAGAACAAAATAGTTGCCAAATTTGGATATTAGAATTTATGGGAGTCCTCTCCTCTCCTCCCCCTCCCTCGATTCCGCCCCCTCCCCTCCTCTCTCCTTCCCTCTTCTCCTTACCTGCTGCCCCAATGGCCAAGTACACAGCTCCTCTGTGACACTGTTGATGTGCTTCATAAATGCTTCTTTCTTATTCACAGAAGCCCCCACAGCTCTGTGAACTTCTTTCAGACAGGAATTTGGTCTTAGATATTTTTCTATTACCTTGAATATCTCAACCACTTGCAATAGCTTAGGCCGTGTAGTCAGCATACAACAAAAATTTTACTGAATTAGAATTAAGTAAACTACTAAAGAGGTAAAACTAGTTTTCCTTTAATGATGCTAATCAAAACTGGCAAACTGGATGCAAGGGAAACTCTTTTCTAAACTCAAACCATCACTGAATAGGTCCTAAGGTAGCACAACAGTCATTAAGCACCTACCTACTGTAGGCAAGGCACTCTGCTAAGTACCGTAGAGGACACAAACCCAAATGAGAAAAATTTCTGTTTTCCAAGAGTTTGAAGTATAAGGGAAGAAATCAAAGCGGTACCTGGGTATTTGTGGTCCTTGTAAGGCACTGGCATTGGAGTTGGTATTTAAATGGATGCTCCTAAAGCTTCTGCTCAAGCATGGGGCCCCCACATGGTGCCCACCGAGAATCAGGCATGCGTAAGCAAGTCAGGCTGTTCCTTCCTTTGCATCCTTTCCTCAAATGAGAGAGACTGGTGCTTCTGGGTTGAAGATTCTATCTAAAAATGAAGAGAATTAGGCTTTGATGTTAATAGTACATGAGCACAGGATGGGCATTATTAGTTTACCATCCAGGGTCCACCTTTCCATCCACCTCTCCTTAAAGACGCCATGTGGATTTTTATCCCATTATCCTCCCCTGCTTGATGTGCTATGGGAAAGGCTGGCCACCTGGTGCCAGGGGTGATCAGGGCAACATCTGTCCTTCCCTGGCCACAGCGTCATATGATCGGGGTTCCCCTCAAGATTGTTGCTTGGGAAAATGCCCTCTGTCTGCGAATTGTCCCTAATCCTTCCTAGAAAACAAGGTTTCAGACGAAGCATGACTGCAGAAGGCAGGTCTTGACATCATCTGGCCTCTGAATCAATCGACTCTGATAGCTTTCCTACTCTGTATTTCAGCTATGTGAGATTTTTTAAAAACCATCTTTTTTGCTTAAACAGTTTGATTTGGGTTATCTGTTATTTGTAGAGTCCCAGCTGATAGACATGCCATAAAAGAAAAGGGCCAGGAAATGTAAATCATCTTGTATAATTTCTTTGGGAATCCTGGTCTTTTGGTAAGGACAGAGGGATCTGCGTACAGGCCTCAACCTGAGACGTCTATGCCAGTGCAGAATGGAAAGGACTTGCCATCTGAAGAAGAACTTAGGAGTCTGGCATTTGTCACTGGCCTTGGGAAGTCACTCGTTAATTCTGAGCCTCAGGTTCATCACCTGCCAAACAGGAGAGATGGTGTGTCCCTGGAGTTCCTGTAAGACACCAATGAATCCAGCCGTGACTGTGGTCAGCTTGCTCAGTGCATAAAGTGGATATTAACATTTCAGCCTGAGCCACCGCACATTTCAGGGGAATAGTGGATGATAAAACCAACTTACCCATTATGTGGAATCACTGGTCTGCTTGGCAGAGGATCCACAACTCTGGAAAGTTCCAGCACAAGCTAGAGCTGTGGCCGGTGGTACAAGCTGACTTCTCACTCCTTCAACACGGGGCTGAGGTGCTGGCCAACCAAACATCATCTTCAGAAGGGGACTCAGCGCTCCCCTGCCCCAGTGACTGCCCCTCTAAGGATTTTTAATTGTGTATAATTTTTTTTAAAAACAATAGTTCAAGATTACAACCACATGATCCAATCCAGCATCTAAGGAGGGTGAGAAGCAATGAAAAATTAAAATTCTCCTTTTTTGGAGGTATGTTCCCATTTGGTAAACGTCTTCAGGAACAGCAAGCGTAGTGTGCACAGAGAAGAATGTAAAACACGTGAGACACATCAACTGTGTGTTTTCTACATACTTGGCGTCTGACTTCTCCCGGCCTCGATGTCTGGTCTTACCTTGTCACTGACGCCAGATGTTTGACTCAGAAAGGTAAGATTGAAGAGGTTAAGAGCTGCTCTGTTCCCCACACAGGAACATTCATTTTTGCCTCAAAGGGGCTTACAACATTTTCAGAAAGGGGAGAATGTATTCCCTGCTGTCCCTAGTAAGATCACATAAAACTAAATCACAAAGACATTAAAGTCATAGATCTTTCTTTGTGTGGAAGCTAAACCAATCACAGGAGTAAGATCCCAAGGGGAGGCAGGGTGGGATGGAGGCGAGGAGAAAAGGAAGAAAGAGGAGGTTCGATGAAGGCGTTAATTTTTCCCCTTAAAAACAAGGAAAAAAACCTATAAACCACTATTCCCTCCATCAGTCATTCATTGCCGGCCATTGGAGCCAACTCTAAGGTGTGTCCCTTGGGTGAAACTGCCTCAAACTACACATTGCATGACTAAGATAATAGACCTGCAGAAATGAAAGATAAAACTGAAATGAGATCTCACAAATATTGGCAGCAATCTTTCCCAAAAGTGGAAATAAAATGAGAATAAAAAATTTTAATGATTTCATATATAGCTTACATATACATTTTGCTTTCAGGTATTATGATAGAGAAAGGGAAAAATCCTTCCTGTAATAAAAACCTAACCACTTCATATTCTCTCTCCCAAAAGAATACAGAAAATAAATGAGATATTTAAAAATTAAATTGCCTAGTGCCAAGTATTAATCTGAGATGAATACCAAATCAACATTAAAATATAACATAACCCTTTAAGAGAAAACCGTCAGTCCTAGAATGAATGAAAATCTCTTTCCTAGGACACTTAAAACATCTTTCAGCAGATCTAAACAGCCATCACATGGCCAAGAGCCAAGCTTCACATGGCATCCCGAGACAGGAACATGGCTACTCTACATCAAATTCAATTTAATTCACCTATTAGAATCACCGATATTGAATGTTTCCCATCTCATTCTCCATATTCCTAGGAAATGTAACTTCTGGATAGCACTCCTCCAGCTTTTTCCCTACCCAGAATGTATTCTCCTGCTGTTCACTGTTGTAAATACATGTTAATGTTAAATAAAATAAAATATAAATAATACAAAGGCAATTAGTTGTTTCTACCACGATATTCTAAAGCCAAGAATAACCTCCATAACTATTCACTGTCAAGCTCTAACCCTCAATGTGATTCTATTTGTAGATGGGACCTATAAGAAGGTAATTAAGGGCAGGACCCAGTGCAACAGAACTGACGCCTTATGAGAAAGGAAGAGACACCAGAGCCCCCCTCCTCAATCTCCAGAGCCCCCCTCAATCTCCAGAGCCCCCCTCTCTCAATCTCCAGAGCCCCCCTCTAACTCCAGAGCCTCCATCTCCAGA
>CAUYOR010107381.1:0-14226 GCA_963573925.1 Callimico goeldii | reverse complement strand
CTCCTGGGTTCAGGCAATTCTCCTGCCTCAGCCTCCTGAGTAGCTGGGATGCAATATTACAGGCACGCACCACCATGTCCAGCTAATTTTTTGTATTTTTAGTAGAGACGGGGTTTCACCATGTTGACCAGGATGGTCTCGGTCTCGATCTCTTGACCTCGTGATCCACCCGCCTCCCAAAGTGCTGGGATTACAGGCTTGATCCAATTTGTCTTTGCTATCCAATCTTTGGTTTTACTTTCTGACACAAACATGTAAATCAAATATAAATCAAGGAATCCAGGGTCATAAGTTTGAATGTTTAATGTAAATTATTTAGCAAATCTATCCAATAGGATTTTAAAGAGGAACTGGAAAACTTTAATTATGTCTTTAAATTCTACTTTTCATTATGGTTGATAAGCCAAGTCAGGTTCTCCTCTACCAGACAAAGACTTTTACCCAAATGGACCCGGATTAGTGGAAAAAAGGAAAATGAGGAGGAGAAAGAGATAAGTCAGACAAGAACATTCTGACAAAAGACGAAAAAGAGCTGAAGAAGGGGGAGAAATATCAGCAGTCTTTTTCAGTTCAGAAATTGTTTTAGATAGTATTTTGTTTTCCTTTTGCAAGGAAATGACTTTATCAGAAGCCCTTTTAGAGGTTTCTGCGCACTATTGAAAATAGCTGTCCGAGTAATTTTATTTCAGAGCCAGTTTTGTTTTTTGTTTGTTTCTTGTTTTTTTCTGATTGAGCATTCAGATATAATTTGTAAGGTATTTCAAAGGTACCCCATTTTGCCCATTGTTATTTGGGGTCATCATAAGTTATGTGACACCAATTTAAAAAATATTTTCATGTAGAGGGGCTGTGGTATTTAACATGAATCCAGTTGGTGTTTCTATTGGTATATCTCTCCTTAAGGAGGAAGATTAAGTTTTAGAAGTATGATTGGCCATAATTTAGACTTTCCTTTTAAATGATTAAAATGAACTAATTGAAGGTTTTTAGATTGTGTGTACTGCTTGTGGAAATCGCTACTGAAGGTGTCACCCTTGAGTCCATTCTTCCCTTTTAACGTGTCTTGTTGGTTCCAAGAGGCTGAGTGCCTAAGGCATTAGGTGACCAACCTTTATCTGTGCCCACCAAGTTAAGCAAGGTTTCTTATAAGTTCTTAAGAGATTCCGTGAGACTGTTTCACATCACAAGTGATACACTTCAAGGCACCTATAAGATCTCAGTTGTTTGCACTGCCTTTTGGCCAGGAGGAATGATTTATCTTCCTCTTACCTTCCGGATTTATCTCGTACTTAGAGAACCTTTTACAAATTTGTTCACTCAGGAAGAAACATTAGATTTGTCAGTTGAACCAAACTTCAGAATCTGTCTGGTTTCAAAGATTACAAATTTTTCACTTAAGCATCAAAGATTTACTTCCTTTTTTCAAAGAGAAATTGTTTTTCCCCTGACCAAACATTTAAATGAGAGAAAAGACTGAAAACTCTAAGGAGTCATTTTAAACACAACCTTAACCTCATAGAAAAGCAAAAATCACAATCCACAATTATTAAAATCTCTAGAGAAAAACAAATGAAATTTCTACCTTGCAGTACAGCTCAAATTCCACCCTCATTGAATTAAAGATGTGTGCTGTTTACATAAAATCTGTTTCTCAACCAAGGCAGGAGATTTGAACCTGAGAAGGGTCTTAGAAGAGATTCCCATTGGCTGTAGCAAGGTCAGATGAACAAAAAGTCATTGGTGCTGATACCAGGGCTTCTGTTATCAGCAATGTGGTGATGATCACTGGAGGTCTATTTCAGGTCTTTTCCTGGTGGCCAGAATGTCCACCTTAAATGACATGCAGAAAATATGATTTAGTACAGCATTTATTTGAGCACAAAACCTAGAGATAGCCACCTGGGAAACAACTCTAAATAAATGAGTTCAGCATTCTGAAGGAGAAAAGTTAAGGTTTCACTTATGTAGGCAGAAACCAGGAAGTTTTAGCAGGATTACCATATTTTTCATACCCAGACCAGTGCATCTATTACAGTAATTTAATTGGTTACAGATTGCTACATTCCAAAGGTGATTACTTTATTACTCCATAAGGAGGAATAGTGACAGGAAGGGTGTGTCTTTTATCTGGGTCTGTTTGGTATTCCTAATTATTTACAGAAAAAAATAATAATAATAAGGCAGAAGTTGCAGCTGCATGCCACATGACACAGGACACAAAGCCACATTCATTTTAAGGCTTAGATTAATCTAAAGTTCCAACAATTTTAAATTTTATTTTTTTAATTTTGTAGTTACAGGGTATAAATCAGAGATTTGATCCCAGTCTTTTGATACCAAACCAAGTTAATTTTCTGATACACTGTATACAGTGATGACTAGAACTATTGGTGGGAGAGTGTATTTGGCAATCTCATATGAGAAAATTCACGACTTCCAATTACAAATAAAACTAGAACTGTTGATTCATATTAAGGAGTTCTGCAGTTTTTTTCCATCCAAGCAGGATTTAGGCAGAGAAAACATGTACTCTTTCTATACATACTGAAAAGTATACACAAGTAAATTGAAGCATACTCTTTTGAAACAGATAATCATAGAAAAAAAATTATTCCCTTTGTGTCCCATTTAATTTTAGTAAGACACTTTTTTTTTTGGTTCAGATGAGTTCTCACTCTGTCATCCAGGTGGAGTGTAGTGGTGTGATCACAGCTCATGGCACCCTGGACCACCCAGGCTCAAAAGATCTTCCCTTCTCAGGCTCCTCAGAAGCTGGGCTACAGGTGTGTGCCACCATACTGAGCTAATTTTTGCATGTTTTATAGAGACAGGGTTTCACCATGTTGCACATGCTGGTCTTGAATCCTGGACTCCAGTAATCCACCCACCTTGGCCTCGTAAAGTGCTAGAATTACAGGCGTGAGCCACTGTACCTGTCCCAGATGCATTTTCTTATGTCTACATCTTTGCCCTTTTGGCTTGATCATTTTTGGATATTCTGAAAGTCTGCTCAGTGCTCATCATTAAGTAAATGATCCTTTGATCTTTTCTAGTTAGATTGATTAAGATAGTCTCATTGCTAAATATTTTACTTAATGATTGTATTTCTTGACTCTGGTTATTTGGACTACTTGAAGAAATACTTCTTCTTCAAGTAACCTCTCCTAAATCACAGTATGCTTTGGAAATTTGCAACATAATTCAAAAGAGCGATTTCTATTTTCAGATCTAGGGAGATAGAGAGCTACTAAGTAAAATTTTTTTCTCAGCAAGTAGTAAAGAAAATAAATTCAGTTTAACAACGCTCTGCCAAATAAGTTTGTTTCAATAGTTATAATAATTCTATTTTATAGTACCATGAGATTAAAATATTCCGTTAGCTAAATTTTAAAAAAATTGAAGAACAGCTTTTATAAATTAGACTATAATTTGTATATCTGTATTATCTCCCAAATCTGGAATTTTTAAAGAAAGTTCATCAGATTTTCTGAGATGCTTTGTTTGAAATGTTACTGTGTTTTTGTTGATTCAGATGTCTAATTTTAGACAAACACGGGGGAAATGACCAAATCTCCTGAGAATTTGGTATTTACCTTGCTCTTTTATTGTCTCAATTGAATTTGCTGCCATTTAGCCTATTGAATTAAATGATTTTTAGCTTCCCGGTTTTCAAAAATGTACTTTACCCAAGATTTTCTTTAAAATGCTAGGGTTGTAGCTGAACTCCGGTTTGGCTGCTCAGAAAGTCAGACATGAGAAATGACGGTTGGTGGAAAAAAGTAGGTCTATTCAAGTGTCAGCAGCTAGAGGACTCAAGCCTAAAAAAAGAAAAGTCACGGTTTCAGGCTGGCTCAGGAATTTAAGGGAGAAGGTGGCATAGAAGCTATCTGTAGGATTCGTGCACAGGGTGCAGGCCTGCTTGCCATTTTCCGGTTGTTACCTTGAGTAATGAACCGTCTGGGGATCTACAGGGCATCATTCGGGTGGAGTCTGGTTGTGGATTAACCATGCACCTATTTCTTCTCAAACAAGAGAAAATTGTAATCACCATCTCTCCTTCGTGCTTGGATTGTTTACAGATTAGCTTTTAAAATTTCTAAGCAAACAGGTAGTTAGATATATGTGTAACAAGAAACGAAGCAAGAGATGTGTTACTTTTTCTAAAAAGCAAACCAGCTGACTGACTGCACCAATTCCAGACTCCCGTCTGTCCATCCATTTCTATGGGATATGGGGGCATAGAAGGCATTCAGATTGCTTCCTGCTGTCAGAAGGCCTACGTAGGGAGCTAAAGCGTGCAATTCATTTACCTGGAGTTGGAAATATTCATGATTTATTGGACTCATAGAAACAGTGTGTTGAATCATTCCATGAGGATCTAAGAGTGCTTGAGAAAACCAATCTTGCAACTTGTGCGTATTATAAAGCAAGAGTAAAATCCGTGCAGAGAAATACGCCTACTGCTATAATCATAGCAAGGATTACTGATAATTTTCTCCACCAGGAGGGCCCTGACCCAAACCAGGAACGTAACCATCGGCATAGTGACAGCATAAGGTTGGATATTAATTCATTTATGCATGTCTCAGTGGGCCAGGGAAACATTTTGTGAATTATCTAGAATATACATGTGCCGGAGTGGTGCACAGTGCAGAGCCACTTGTTATTATGCAAAGCCTACCTTGAGTAATGGACCATCAGGAGGTTTAGTTGGTGGGATTCTGGCAGGATCAGGTTATGAATTGACTGCACATCAATTTCTTCTCAGAAGAGAGAAAATTGTAACCACCATTTTCACTTCATGCCTGCATTGTTTCAAGATTAGCCTTTAGAATGCCAGAAAAAAAGGTAGTTAGATGTATGTGTAAGAAGAAATAAAGCAGAGAGTACTTACTTCTTTTTTAAGGTAAGCTCACAAGCTGGCTCTACCAGTTACAGGACTGCTATTTTAAGTCTATGTTTTGCTTTTATTTATTTGAAATAAAATCTTGCTTCCTTGTATCCTCTGAACATAAACTTAGAAAATTTACATTATAGTAAAAGAATATAAAGAAAGAATAGAACTATTTCATTCCATTTGGCTATAAGATATTTCAAATCAATGCAACGATTAGGTATATCTTCTATCCTATTTTACAGGCCGTGAGAAAACACTCCCTTTGCCCTCTGAAGGTTTGCTGAAAATAAACTGATGAAAGAAAGATTAACAGGACAAGAGGCATACAAATTTATTAATGTGCATGGCAGTCCTTACAAAGATTTAAAAGAAATGCCTCCAGGGGTTGATGGTTTTATAATATCTTCAGGTAACAGAAGGAATGAGCACTTGGAGAATGGACAAAACTCGTTACTGCAGTAAATTAGGTTATAGTGGCAAGACAGGTTATGGGAAGGAGAGAAGAGTAGGCCTGGGGTGCAAAGGTGTAGCCCACAGAGAGAATAGTTATAAGTGTTTCTTTGAGACCTTAAATGTGTCAATTTCTCAGTTTATCTTTTCTAGACCAGAACAAGGAAAGACCCTCAGAGAAAGCTGAGCAGCATCAAGGCACATTTTCTCTATAAATGCAAATCTTCTCCACGAAAGACGCTTTTTAGATATTCTAACATTTCCAGCTTTTCTGAATAACCATCTTGAAATACGTCAAATAAGTATATTTTGAGGAGAAATAATTTGATTCCTTCACCATGTCCAAACCATCTCTAAAGCTTTGTCCACATGAGGACCATAATTTAACCAGTGGAGCAATAGACTTATCAGTTACACAAAAAGTAGAAGGAAATTTCATTTTTTAAAAACAGATAACTTTGCTTGAACAAGTACAAGATTTTTGAAGGAAAATGCTGACTCTCATTTTCACTAAGGAGAAGTGTTGACCAGTCCTTTCCTGGTGAACTATTTTTACAACTTTTAAATATTTCTAGTTGCTTAATGTTCATTTTGTTTAAAAATAAATGTAAGGTGCTTTTTATACTTAAACATGTATACAGTAGAATAACAAAAAAGTAAATCATTTTTGCTTGATTTAATCACTCCTAGTTATCTTACCTTTAGTTGAAATAAACTATCCTATAGCTTTTAAAACTGAGCAGCTGCCTTTTGAGTAGCAAGTGCCTCTGGTCCCTATTCTAATGCGCAAAGATAATATGTGACCTAAATAAAGCCATAGAATTTAATTTCAGCAAAGAACTCTTACAAGGGGACTGAGCCGGTTTAAGATTTTGTTGACAATAGTTGTGAAAAGTTAAAGTTTATGAAGAGACAAATTACCTTTCCTGATTTTGTCTCTAAAGGAATGTGCAGATGTCAAATATGCCAATGGGCCTTCTCACCTTATGGAACTTAAATGTGCTGACTCAGAAGGCCTTAATGTCTCTCTCAGCTTGACTAACCTTTAGACAAGCTTCTTCCTTCACCAGGCCCATATCTTTCTTTCCTTAAAGCATTTATTTTAGATGATTTGTAATTCTTTCTCTATTTTTTGAGATGTAAATTTTTTAAAAAATCCCTTGCCAGTTTCACAATCAATCAATCAATGTCTTTCTCAAGATCCTAGAGGTTGTCTCCTCCAAACATGATCAGGAGGAACAGAGTGCCGCATCTCTCGGTTGCTATTGGAAGGCAGAAGCCTAACTTCAATGAGAAAACACAGATAACCGAATCACAGAGAAAATCATTTCCAAACTCAGGAATAACTCAAGGTGTTCCACACGTGGCAAGGGTCAGCTTCCTCTCTGATGTCCTCCAGTAGTATTCTTCAGCCAACTCAGCCCAGCACTTAAAACTTCTCCAGTCCTTTATTTCAACAGAGTTGAGTTCAGCCTCAGCTATGGCCTCCCTTACCTGTACAGAGGCCTTGAGAAAGATCTTCCTTGCCTGTTAGAGTGTGTCCAGTGCAGCTTTGCTCTGACGGTGTCTAAAACTTCTGTTTAATGTGTTCAGTTGCCTGACGTTGCCGTCATTTTTTAAGCAACATTTTTGTTGGGATTTAACAAAGCTTTTTTAGTTCTCATTCCAACAAAGATACACCCTGAGAGAGGCATCGAATTAAAGGAACTTGTATATTTTAATAGTACTTTGAAACCCTCAGAGAGATTTCACTTACTTTCAGAATACCTTTAAGTGACAAAAAAAAAAAAAAAAGTTGAAATCCCCCCCAACCTACTTATGCAGCTTGAGAGCTGTGTGAAGCTACAGATCTGTGCCAGGGAGAATTGAAAAATGGACTACATGTTAAAAGCAGGGGTCAGTTCTCATCTTTACCAAAAGCCTGAAGTTACCCATGAATCCAAAGATTTTAAGTTTATTTCAGAAGTAAGAGATGACCTATAAAATATTCTCATGGGAATAAAAGAAGATGCTAATCCTAATTTGGAGTCAATTTATTCTTTCTTTTTTTATCATTAAATCTACCTCCAGGTAAAATAAACGTTCTGTGTTAGTAAAGAGAATAGTATACAAAATTGCTATTTAAAAAAAAATTAAGGAAAAGTGAGTGCTTCTGAGTATCTCCTGTCAACCCTAATATCTCCAATTAGCAGAAAGTTTGTGTTAAGAGGAAAATTCAAAACACAAATTGAATGTAAAATGATTTATAGACGAAATGTAAGATGAACTTAGGGGGAATGCAGTGAGCAGTAAGAATAATTAGGAAAGCATCATCTTTACGTTTAAGACTCTGATGACTAATTTTTGACTCTTCAAAATCTTTGCAGTTTGTTATTTCTCCAACTCTTTGAAAACCCTTTTACATCCAGATTCTTCATGTTTTATCCTAACAGTAGTGACTTACGAAGTTAGTTACCAAAATCTTACTGCTGAAAATAATCCTGCCTAAATTATTTGATGAGTGTAAATGAGGCAGCAGTGGCCCATCTGGAGCAGCTGCTGCAAGGACTCTGGCTGCAGCGGGGGAGGTGTGGCCAGAGCCCAGTACTCCCTAGAGCCAGCAGGAGCTCGGAACAGCGGGGAGCCTGCCCTTTTCTGAGGTGATGAGAGCCCTGCCCTCCCGGTTGCAGCTGTATCTGCCCAGCTGGTGCTGTGAACCCGGCATCCTTGCACTCTTGGAGGCTCAGAAAGCCCCCTACCCTGGCAGGCTCAGAAGTGCCTTCTCCTCTGCCTGGCCTCTCTTCCAGCACTCGCTTGGATTTCAGAGCAAAACTGAGGCTGAGTCAGAGTGCTGTCGCAGTGTGCAGTGCTTACGGCAGCACGGACACACCAGCCCCTTGCCACCTTGGCGTCTTAAGACTTTGGGCACCGACAAGCATGGGAGGGAGGCTGAAGGGGTGCTGAGGGTGGTTCATGGCGGCCCTGCAGTTTCCTTTTGGCAGGAATAGCTTGGGTGCCATGGATGACACCATGAGACAGGCTCCTGGGCAAAAAGAGGTGGGTCCCCAGGGAAGCCCCACCTTCAAGCCAAGAGTACCCTGAAGCATGGGGGCTGGACTGTCAGTTCCCAGTAGATTCTGCAGCTTGGAGTGAGAATTTCTACTGCTTTATCTGGGCCCTCTCATGGCCACCCATAGACCAATCAGCACATACTTTCTCCCTTCTGAGTCCATTAACACCCTCGGCATCCCACTCTGTCAGACTCAAACAGACTTCCAGACGCCCTGCCTGTGGAAAGGGGCTACCACTGCAGGTCTCTTCCCTGCTGAAAGCTGGACCCTCTTTGGGACAACCTGCCTTCAGAAAGGAGTTACCCTCTGCGGGTCTCCTCTCCACTAAGAGCTGGACGCTCATCGGACGACCTGTCTGCAGAAAGGAGATGCCCGCTGCAGATCTCGAGCTCTTCTGTCACTCAATGAAGCTTCTCTCTGCCTTGCTCACCCTCCAGTTGTCCACATACCTAATTCTTCCTGGACACAGGACAAGAAGTCGGGCCCACCAAATGGCAGGACTGAAAAAGCAGTAACACAAACAGGTCTGAAACATCCCCCCACTGCCACCACCACCACTTGCTCCGTTGCAGGAGAGAGAAGGAGAGAAGTGCTGCATCCTTCGAGGAGCCCAGGCCTAGGGGGTCCCCAGGCTAGGGTTGTCATGCCGTCTTAGAGACTCTGTTTCCTGGCATCTCCAAGCTTCTGGGCACCATTGCTTTCTCCTCCACATGGGTGCCTGCAGCAGAAACCACGTGCAATACATCTGGTCCAGCCACAGCCTCACATGGAGCCAGCACCTGTGCCAGTGCCTGGAGCTGCCCGCCCCACTGTAGCAGGCAGCATGCTTGGCTCTGCACACCAGCCAGACCCTGCACTCACTTGCTCACAAACCTCTCTCCGCTCCGCACCTGCACCTAACCTGCCCTTGTCAGGTGTGGAATACGGGCTGGCAGCGTGAGCTGAGCACAGCTTGTCAGGCCAAATGAGTGGAAGGAGTCCAATGGGCACAGACAATACTCGGGCAGAAGGTGCTGTGCACCACAGAGCTTTCCAAGTGGTGAAGTGACACCCCAAGGATCCTGTCACAAATTTTCTGCGTATTAGCCTTTCACTTGGTTTCATCACTAGGGAAGTAGACGAGTAACATTAGGTGTGAAAAAGACATGCTAGGACAAGTAAAAGGGAACGCGAGTCACACTAAAATCACAGGCATAGTCTCAACTATTGTCTTATTTTATTTTATTTATTTATTTATTTATTTTGAGACGGAGTTTCGCTCTCGTTACCCAGGCTGGAGTGCAATGGCGCAATCTCCACTCACTGCAACCTCCGCCTCCTGGGTTCAGGCAATTCTCCTGCCTCAGCCTCCTGAGTAGCTGGGATTACAGGCACGCGCCACCACGCCCAGCTAATTTTTTGTGTTTTTAGTAGAGACGGGGTTTCACCTCGTTGATCAGGATGGTCTCGATCTCTTGACCTCGTTATCCACCCGCCTCGGCCTCCCAAAGTGCTGGGATTACAGGCGTGAGCCACCGCGCCCAGCCCTGTTGTCTTATTTTAAATGTTGCTCAATTCTATTAAAATGTTGGAGCTTATTATAAAACAGTTACTTTATTCATGGTGTTACACTATAAATTTAGTGATGTATTATTATATTGAAAATACTTACTTTTGCTATTTCTATGCATACTGGGTATTTTAAAATATTACATATAACTACTCTAAGTGTCCTCTCACAAAAATAGAAGTTCAGAATATTTTCATTTGCCTCTTTTCTCCAACCAATACTCAGTACCATTGTCATTTGAATAATAAACTTTAACAAATACAATCTTTATAGAAGACATAATGAATGACTATTAATATCCATCAATCATAATTTCAAATTATTTATCATTTTCTTCTAGTATATTACAGTATGAGAATGAGTCAGTTCCAGAAAATTAAATGACGTCACTGAGTATGTTTAATTTAAAAGCAAACTCTCATTTCCATTCATCCTAATGCTGGCTCAGTCTTAGAGTGGGATGAATGTTTCATTCAGTATTACACTTGACTTTCCTGAAGTAGGTAACAGTGGATGGGAGAGATTTGAAGGCCCATAGGAGCACATTCTAAGTTACACTTGATAATCTTTTTTTGGGCAATATAACTTAAGGCTGCAATGTGAATTGTTTTCTTAGATCAACTATTCATACAGAAAAGGTCCTTGAGTGAATAGGGCTGAAGACCCCTTAAAAGGCTTTAAACAAAGCATACATTTCATCATGACCTGGACATTAAAGCAAAAATGGCAGGTGGTCTAAGAATTTAGTTTGATCAATCAACAGTTTTACAAATGAGTTCTAGTTAAGAATTTTTTGACAAGACCAATCCTTTTAGCAATAGCAGTAGGTATGACAATATAGATTTAAAGAGAACAGATTAAATATACAGATGTCTTTGAAATATTTCCTGGTGACTTTATGCACTAATATTAAGTACCAGCCACATCAATACACTAATCAATGAACATTTGATATTACTGAATTATTTCTATTGGCCTAAGAATTGAAAAAAACATAGCTATAGGCCATGTGAGTTACTATATACAACCATAGCTAATCTGCATGCGAGTTACTATATACAACCCTGAATATGTATTCTAACTCTTACAGGATTCAGTTTTCTTTATCTGTGAAACAAGATCCACGACTGGATTAGGACCTTTTCAGATTTAAGATGAAAGTAGAATGTAAGCATATTTTCTTTAATAAAAGGCTAATAAAAAAAACTAAGGCAATACTGACTATAAAAAAATTACACATGACAAAGACATTTATTAATGAATTCATTTATAATTCATACCTATGAATGAACCAGAAACCTACATTTAAATCTAGGAATGGCAAAAGAAATTGACATAATTTTTTTTCTAAAGACAATCATTTTATAGTATAAATAACAAATTTAATATTAATGTAATGAGGAAAAAACTCAAAACTTCTAACTAGGGTTATAAATATATATATTCACTGTAGTCCAAAATTTCTAGGTGCCAAAATCACTACTCTAGGTTTGTACATTCATCAGAATGAGTAATGAATATGAATTTTAGTTGTTCAAGGCTTTTGTAAGAGGGACTCAAGGTCAGATCTCAGTCTGAAACCAAAAGCTAAAGTTTTTAGGAGCTGGAATGAGAATATTATAGGCTGTCTCCATCCACTGATTTACTCAAGATTCTTTCATCTTCACAATACTGGATACTGTTATAGGCAGCAAGGCACCAGTAAAGTTAGGCTCCTGGATGTCCACAGAAACTGAGACGTAGGGCCCTGCCTTCTTTGATGTTTCCATACCAAAGAGATGGTTCCCAAATTCTTAGAAAGATGTTCCTGGGTTGTAAGAGTGGCAGAAATTGTATTTTAAAGATCTATTGTTTCAAAGCAGCATAGACAGAATTTATAAATACATGTTTTCTAAAGTAAATGCTCTCAGAAAAGGTGAGGTCAGAGGCCTAGAGTTGGGAAGATTCTTGCCTAAAGATTTAGTCAAGATGAAGGAAAGTTACGTTGTTGTCAGGTGACACTGACTCAGGAAAAAGTCAGTACTTAATAATACGTGAAGATAGAGTAGCAGATTCTTACTACACGCAGCTATTTTAATCTGAAAATAATGTTTGATTTGAGTCATCCAAAATTATTCTGAAATGATCTTAGCTAGTTCCTCATTTTGTACTTGTATTCACTTTCACTATGTGTATGCTCTCTTACCATTGTTTAATATCCCTATAATAGCTAGAAGGCTTAAGTAGGGTGGAACACATTAGCCTTACTCATTTATAGATTATAGGGCTAGGATTAAAAAATGTAAACCCACTTATTTGTGCTACACGTTTGTAACAGGATGAACTGCATGACATGACTTTAATATTTCAGTATCAATTGTTCCCCAGTGTGGTCCATTGCCTCAATAGTCATGTGCTATGTGCGCTTGTGTGGGTGTGTTGTGTGTATAAGTAACAGGTGTAAATAATCTATATTTCTATCTGATAAGAAGCTAAACATTTGCCCAGGAGGTACAGCAACAGAAAAAAAAATACCTTAATTTGACCACTTATTTTATAGAGACTAATACTTCTTAGACTTTTCCAGGTCACTGTAAAACAAAACAGGTTATTTTTAAAAAGAGATACAAGAAGGTCTTTAAAAATACTATTGTATATCCATAATATGATGGGGAATTACTCTTGGATGTTTCATTGAAAAGAGAAGGTTCATATTCATTCATCTAATTAATGACAGCCCAGAGGGTCCTTATAGTTGAAGATATGTTTTGTTTCCAGAATTAACATCTATACGCACCAGTGAAGAGCTTAATTGTGGCTTATTTGTAAAAGGTTTAAATTTTCTTTTAAAATAATTCACTTTAATCCATTAATATTTTTGAGCCATTTAACTACTTTGACTGCTAGACCCTTTCTTGTCTTACTAATGCTGTCCATATTTGGGATGGCTCAGCAAAGAAATAATGAAAAAGTTATATATGACTGAGATATAAAGAAAAGGCATATGGGAACACCTTCATATTCCACCTCACAACAGGACTGTAAATTTTAGGCTGCCCTGAAGAGAAATGCTAGTCGTGCTAGAGAAGACCTGTCAGCATAATAGACAGGAGTTCTATAAACCTCCTGGTCACTGGCAGTTTAACTTG
The DNA here is from genome assembly GCA_963573925.1 of Callimico goeldii. Lineage (NCBI taxonomy): Eukaryota > Metazoa > Chordata > Mammalia > Primates > Cebidae > Callimico > Callimico goeldii. The sequence goes on along the minus strand of CAUYOR010107381.1, from coordinate 1,152 downwards.
CTCCAGCTCTGGAAAGCACTAGCCCCAAAGACAGCTCTGTCTCTCTTTGAAGAGAAATCAAAGTCATGAAATTCGAACAAACAACTAACTACATAAAATTTATTTTACTTTTACTTCAAGTAATATATTTATAGGTAATACAAGTGCTATGAACATTTGATCTACCAAAAATAAAGCTATCAAACCATAGAAAAATAAAAACCAAAATGGGTTTATTTTAGGAAAGAAAGTTCACCAGAAGTGAAACTTTTTTATAGAATGTTTTTTCATTTTCAATAAAGCTTGAGTTAATATATCTTTTTAGAGGGCTTTTTAATAAGAAAGGAATAATGTTGAAGTTTATATTATTATCGTATAAGCTTTCTGATTCTCATTTAACTTAGTATAAAAGCATCTGTAAACAAAAAAATAGTTTATTTGGCATTTAAGCCTAGCCTTTCACTGGATAAGTGAATAAATTGATTTATATTATAGTTTCTGGGATTATGTTTGTATATTTGTAAATGAGTGTTTTAGATGTAATCACGTATATTTATCCAGCATATGACAAAATTGCTTAATTTAGATTTTAAAAAAGGCAGAATAAATTAGCATTAACTTGTGACCCATGAAGCCTGAACTGACTTCCAGCTGATAAACACAATTTTCCAAGTAACAATAGGATTTGGAAAGGGCAGTCTACATACACTTTTTGTATCAATTGAAACTTCGTGCAATAGTTTGCTAATAGGAATCAATAGAAAAGCTGAAATAGATGGGTTTCAAGAATTACACAATTAATTCAAATAAAATTTTAAAAATTACCTTGGTCTCTGAAAAATAAAATGGAAGTTGGGTGAGGGAAGATAATGCTTATCCAAAAGATTCTGCTGACTTCACATTGTTCTAAATGGCTGCTTACTTAAAGATTGCATCCTCCAAAAACGTACCAAATGGTAAAGAACATCGACACAGTGAAGAAACTGCATCAACTAACTGGCAAAACAATGGGTTAGCATCAAAATGGCATGATCGGGCCGGGCGCGGTGGCTCAAGCCTGTAATCCCAGCACTTTGGGAGGCCGAGGCGGGTGGATCACGAGGTCATGAGATTGAGACCATTCTGGTCAAAATAGTGAAACCCCGTCTCTACTAAAGATACAAAAAATTAGCT
>CAUYOR010107380.1:0-10730 GCA_963573925.1 Callimico goeldii | reverse complement strand
GCCTCAGCCTCCCAAGTAGCTGGGATTACAGGCATGCGCCACCATGTCCAGCTAATTTTTTGTATCTTTAGTAGAGACGGGGTTTCACTATTTTGACCAGAATGGTCTCGATCTCATGACCTCGTGATCCACCCGCCTCGGCCTCCCAAAGTACTGGGATTACAGGCTTGAGCCACCGCGCCCGGCCGTCAGCAAACTTTTATTGAAAGCATAGAATTTTTCTTACACTAAAAGGTATAAGAGCTGTAAAAGTAGATTATTTCAGATCCTACATTAAAGGTAAAGAGAAGAAAAAAGCACTACAGTTAATAATGATAACGGTTGTAAAATTATAATAGACCCTACCTTTTATGGTATCCACTATGCTTCAGATATGTGATAAGGGCCAGAATTTCAACCTAGATGTACCAGAATCCAAAGATAGTTTCTCAATTTCTTTGTGTTTTGCTCACATTCAGTAAACAGTAAGAAAATGAGAGTTGTAAGAATATGGCACACCTGAAACAGAGCTAACATGACAGGGACATGGGGACATTGAAGCCCTTCTAAAATGGTTCTCATATTTTTAGAGCATATTTTAGATCTTTTTTTTCTCTCTGTAATTTCTGTATATGAAGACATATAATCTATCTTTATGTTTTTATTCCACTGTACTTTTATGAGCTTTTCTATCATATGGTACAATAAATTATAAGCAGCATCCAATGTTGACGGAAACAAGGCCTTCGAAATGGCACTGCAGACCTCTCCACGGTTGCTATCCAGAAATTATTCTCTTTAATTACGGTTGTTGAGTATTATTGCAGCTGCACACCATTTTATTCTTTATGTATCTGAATTATATATGAGTATAAGAAACCTTGTCAAATCACTTGCTTATACCTGTGACATCCCGTTAGGTCTTTAGCCTAATAAAATAAAAGTTGGGTCCCCGGAACTAACATCTTTTCATTTTACTCCCATAAAACATTTCTTCATGAATGCTTATAATTCAAGTTCTATGAGACTTTCTGTGTTTGGTTCAATGCTGCATCCTCAAACCTACAAGAGAGTCTTGCACAAGGTAGGAACTTGCCTACTATTCATTGAAGTAAATATTTCCTGTAGTACATTTATTACATGTATAAAAAATGAATTTATCTAATATTTCTGCAATATGCCTTCTTGTTCATTTTCAATTAGTTTTCTGTAATATTCTTATTCAAAGGAATAAGAGAGTTAATCTAAACTTGAATCCAAATAATATAAAAGTTGAGTAGACAACGCAAGCCCTTTCGAGGGAGATTGTGGACTAGTGGACAAGCCAAAAAATCAGCCGTGAGCTCAATTCTAGTAGCAATGAGAAGTCCCATTTTTCCAAATTCTCCACTCATAATTAAGAAGACACATAGACATATCAGATGTGAAGTCTTAACCTCTTAATCAAAGTTCTTTATTGAGGTATAAGAAAAAGCATGCATTGGAACCAAAAGCCCCCCTCCAATCATTTTTGTCCTGAGATTTTGAAGGAAGATGGTTAGCCACAGTGTGTGCACTTGATATTAGATGACACATAATGGCTTCTCTTAGAGCTTGCCTTGTTTACTCTTTCAAAGAAAGTAAGAATCATGCTGTCTTAAATCATTATCTGAATAGTAAATATGTCCATTCAAACACCCTAATCTGTAGCAAGGGTCCAACCTTTCGAATCGTGTTATCAGAAATAGACATTCATGTTTCACTGACCCACTGCCTGACGGTGCTGTAACAGAAGTGAATCTTCCTCCCCCCCTTTTTTTTTTAAATTGACTCTGGTGACCTTGAACACAGCACATTTTTCAGGTAATAAGAGTGCTTAGAGAAACAATTTTGCCCTCTCTATTTCTAAAGGAGAAATAATCTCAGACAGAAATCTCCTATATATTTTTCCATTTGCAAGTGTCCTCTAATTTACAATCTTTGAAGAGGACTGGTAATGGTTAGTATTCATATTTTCTGTTCCTCTCACTAAGGAAATAGTTAATCTTGGTTCTCAGAACAAACTCGCCTCTCACATAATTCCATCAAGGCTTGCAGGCATTGATTCAGAGCAAATGGTATTTGTACTCCCTTTTATAATATGAAAATACCTTTCCTTTGAATAGAAGAGGAAGAACAGCAAGTCTTAAAAGGACGTCCTCTCTCTCATCCATTCTGCTGCAGTACAGGAGTGGTTGTCCATTTTTTAAATGTATAAAATGGTTTGTTTTCTCACAGTCTTTTTTTTCATCCCAAGTAATTTTTAAAACATCAGTTTATTTTGAAATGTAGTGTTTCTATTTTTTTTGCATATATAAACTGCAGTACTATTTTTTCCCCTTGAACTAGAGTCTGAATTTTCACATTATAGATTCAAAAACCTGAAAACAAACTACCTTATCTCAATCCCTGGGAGTTTTGGGGGGACTCTCCTATTATCTCAGTGAACTCTTCCCTCCCAAGTTGTCACTAACAACTAGAATGATACATTTTTATCTCTTCTTGGAAATCAGTTCTGACAGTCTGCCTCCAGCTCTGAGACTTTGAACACTTTTAGTCAATACCTTTTATAAAATGTTTTATCACATAAACAAGCATCAACTGGAAAAGATAATAAATTAATACAATCAGAGAAAAAAGTAACACTGTATTTTTAAATGATATAACCAAATCAATTGTTTGGGAAAATTCTTTTATAAAACTTTAGAAACATCTGAAATGTTTTTAATCCATACCCTTAATCTCATTGCACATTTACAAATAATACTGCAAACTCAGAGGGTTACTTTGATAGATTTGAGAGCTTTGAAGGGGTGTAGTGAAACATTCTGATATCAGAATTTCTTATTAGCTATCAGTACTACTACTCACTTTTTAGCCTGCTACCAATATAGTGCCCTGGTCTTCACTGTATTCATCTGCTATGATCTGAATGTTGCTGTTCCCCTAAAATTTGTATGTTGAAACCTAATAGGTGAAATTCCATCCTCATGAATGATATTAGTGCCCGTATAAAGGAGGCTTGACGGGGACTGCATGCCCCTTCCATTATGTGATGACACATAGAAGCTTCCATCTTTGAGGCAGAGAATGAGTCCTCACAAGACAACAAATCTGCTGACTTCTTGATATTGGACTTTACAGCTCCGGAATTATGAGCGATGAAATTCTGTTGTTTGCAAATTACTTAGTGTAATATAATTTGTTACAGCAGCCCAAATGGACTAAGGTATCAAATATAAAACATATTTTACAAACTATCCTTAAAGAGGTAAGATATGTTAATGTTGTTTATTAAATTATGAAGCACTATGCAATTGCTTTTTCTGTATTCTCAAAAAATGTTCACTTATAAATATCAAGTGTGTCTTCCTTGCATTGATGTCAGTTATAAATTGTTTGTCCTTTTTTTTGTTTTCTTTTGTTTATCCATATACATTTAGAATCATTCTATTGTATTATACAAAAAGTTCTTTATGGCTTCAATTGAAGTTGTGTTAAATCTGTAGATCATTTCCATTTTGGAAGAGTTGATATTTTAACAATATTGAGCCTTTCAATACATAAAAAGTTACTTCTCCATTTATTACACCTTCTCTGATTTATCTCATCAGTATTTTTTGGTTAGCGGTTATACAAATCTTATATATATTTTGTAAGATGTATATCAATTTCATTAGTGCTATTGATAATTGTGCCGTTTTCATTTTATTTCAGTGACTAATTGTTTATTGTCAGACTATAGAACTATAATTGGCTTCAAATATTAATCTTGTAACTGGCCATGTTCCTAAACTCACTTTCTTGCTTCAGTATTTTTATATATATTCTCAGGATTTTTTTGGTAAACAATTTTGGAAAAGCCGTTATTTCTTCAAGTATTTCTTCTTCCTCATCCCTTTCTCTTTCTTGATTCCCAATTACATATATTTTGGTACTATTTATTACTTGATGTCTGTCAACCTCTCAGTTAGGTTAAGGGAAAGAGAAAAAAGTGTTCACTGTTCTTCTGCTTAATCTTAGGCACTGAGTCCCTGGGTTACATTAGTAGGTTATTCTGTCTTATACCTGGCTGTGCTCTGGTCCCAGCCTCTTCGCTGCTCCCCAGTGTTAAGACTGTTCTGTTTTTCTATTCTAGTTTCTGAAATGCAGTAAGCTTCACCTGTGCTTTAAAAGCACCATGTTGGGCCGGGCGCGGTGGCTCAAGCCTGTAATCCCAGCACTTTGGGAGGCCAACGCGGGTGGATCACGAGGTCAACAGATCGAGACCATCCTAGTCAACATGGTGAAACCCCGTCTCTACTAAAAATACAAAAAATTAGCTGGGCATAGTGGCGCGTGCCTGTAATCCCAGCTACTCAGGAGGCTGAGGCAGGAGAATTGCCTGAACCCAGGAGGCGGAGGTTGCGGTGAGCCGAGATCGCGCAATTGCACTCCAGCCTGGGCAACAAGAGCTAAACTCTGTCTCAAAAAAAAAAAAAAAAAAAAAGAAAAGAAAAGAAAAGAAATATCTATCTTCCACTGTTTTTGTGTGTCCTCTTCAGTGTCTTGCATCAATGTTTTATAGTTTTCATTGCAGAGATCTCTCACTTGTTTGGTTAAGTTTATTCCTAGATATTTTATTTGTAGCTATTGTAAATGGGATCACTTTCTTGATTTCTTTCTCAGATTGTTTGTTGTTGGCATATAGAAAAGCTACTGATTTTCGTATGTTGATTTTACATCCTGCAATTTTACTTAATTTATCAGTTCAAATAGCTTTTTGGTAGAGTCTTTAGGTTTTTCCAAATATAGAATAATATCATCTGCAAATAGCGATAATTTGACTTCCTCCTTTCCAACTTGGATGCCATTTATTTTTTTCTCCTATTTGATTGCTCTAGGTAGGATTTCTAGTACTATGTTGGATTACGGTGGTGAAAATGAGCATCTCTGTCTAGTTCCAGATCTTAGAGGAAAAGCTTTCAGTTTTCCCCCCTTTAGTATACCACCTGTGGGCCTGTAATATGTGGCTTTTATTGTGTTGAGGTATGTTCCTTCTATACCCAGTTTTTGGAGGTTTTCTAAACTCATAAAAGGATGTTGAATGTTATCAAATGTTTTCAAAGCATTGGTTAAAATGATCATACGGTTTTTGTTCTTCATTCTGTTGATATGATATATCACATTGATTGATTTGCATATGTTGAGCCATCCTTGCATCCCGGGGATAAATCCCACTTGGCCATGATGAATGATCATTTTAATGGGCTGTTGAATTAGGTTTTCTAGTATTTTATTGAGGATCTTTGTATAAATGTTGATCAGTGATATAGTTTGCTTTTTTTGATGTGTCTTTTGTATGAGGGTAATACTGGCCTCATAGAATGAATTTAAGTACTCCTCCTCTATTTTTTTTTAACAGTTTGAGTGGAATTCATATTAGTTCTTTAAATGTTGGTAAATTTAATCAGTGGAGCTATTGCATTCTGGGGTTTTCTTAGCTGGAAGATTTTTTATTATTGCTTTGATCTCATTACTTGTTATTGGTCTATTTAGGTTTTGGACTTCTTCATGGTTTAGTCTTGGTGAGTTGCATACATCTAGGAATTGATGTCTTCTAGCTTTTCCACTTTATTAGCATGTAGTTGCTCATAGTAGTCTCTGATGATCCTTTGAATTTCTGTGCTATCAGTTGTAATGACTCTTTTTCATCTCATTTTATTTAGGTCTTCTCTCTTTTGTTCTTGGTCTGGCTAAAGGTTTGTTGATTTTGTTTATCTTTTCAGAAGACCTGTTCATTTTATTGATCCTTTGTATTTTTTAAATCAATCTCATTTATTTCTGCTTGATGTTTATTATGTCTTCTCTTAAATTTGGATTTGATTTGCTTTTGCTTTTCCAGTTCTTGAAGATACATCGTTAGATTGTTCATTTGAAGTTTTTATACTTTTTTGATTAGGTGCTTGTTGCTATAAACTTTCCTCTTTAATACCGCTTTTGTTGTATCCCATAGATTTTTGTCTATTGTATTTCTATTTTCATTTGTTTCAAACATTTTTAAAATTTTCTTTTTATTCATTGATTCACTGACCATTAAGCATATTATTTAATTTCCATGTGTTCATATAGTTTTCAAAGTTCCTCCTATTATTGATTTTATTCCATTGTGATCAAAGAAGATACTTGATATTATTTCACATATTTTTTGAAATTTTTAAGACTTGTTTTCGTGGCCTAACATATGGTTGATCAATGAAAATGATCCATGTATTGAGGGGAAGAATATAATATGTACTCTTCAGCCATTGGATAAAATGTTCTATAAATATATATAAGATCCATTTACTTTATAGTGCAGATTAAATCTGACATTTCTTTGTTGATTTTCTGTCTGGATGACCTGTCTAACGCAGAAAGCAGGGTGATTAAGTCTTCAACTGTTATTGTATTGGGGTCTATCTCTCTCCTTAGTTCTAATAATAATTGCTATATATATCTAGGTGCTCCAGTGTTGGGTGCATATATATTTACAATTGTTATATCTTCTTGCTGAATTTACCCCTTTAAAATTATGTAATGATCTTTGTCTTGAAATTTGTCTGATACAAATATACCTACTCCTGCTCTTTTTTTGGTTTCAATTTGCATGGAATATCATTTTCTATTTTTTTATTTTTAATCTATGTGCATCTTTATATGTGAATTGTGTTTCTTGCAGGCAAAAGATTATTGGGTCTTGTTTTTTAATCTGTTCAGCCATTCTATGTCTTTTGATTGGAGAGTTTAGTGCATTTACATTCAATGTTATTTTTGAAAAGTAAGGACTTACTCTTGCCATTTTGTTATTTGTTTTCTGGTCATTTTGTGATCCTTCCTTCCATCTGTCTGTCCATCTTCCTTTTTGTGAAGGTGATTTTCCCTGGCGGTATGTGTTTGTTTGTTTGTTTGCTTTTTGAGACAGGGTTTTGCTTTTGTTACCCAGGCTGGAGTGCAATGGCATGATCTTGGCTCATTGCAACCTCTGCCTCCCAAGCTCAAGCGATTCTCCTGCCTCAGCCTCCCAAGTAGCTGAGATTACAGGCGCACACCACCACGCCAAGCTAATTTTATATTTTTAGTAGAGATGGGTTTTCACCCTATTGGCCAGGCTGGTCTCAAACTCCTGACCTCAAGTGATCCACCCACCTTAGCATCCCAAAGTGCTGGGATTATAGGCATGAGCCACCGCACCTGGCTTTTAATTTTATTTTTCGTTTCCGCTGTGTATTTTCAAATAGCTTATCTTAAGGCTCATTGATTCTTTCTACTTCTTGATCCATTCTGCTATTGTAAGACTATTGCATTCTTCAGTATGTCAATTGAATTTTTCAGCTCTAGGATTTCTGTTTGATTCTTTTAAATTATTTTACTCTCTTTGTAAAATTTATCTGATAGGATTATGAATTCCTTCTCTGTGTTATCTTGGATTTTTATGAGCTTTCTCAAAACAGTTGTTTTGAATTCTCTATCCAAAAGGTCACCTATCTCTGTTACTCCAGAATTTGTCACTGGTCCCTTATTTAGTTTGTTTGGTGAGGTCATGTTTTCCTAGATGGTCTCAATGCTTATGGATGTCATTCAATGTCTGGACAATGAAGAGTTAGGTATTTATTGTAGTCTTTGCAGTCTGGTTTTATTTATACTCATCCTACTTGGGAATGCAATCCAAATATTCAAAGAGGATTTAGTGTTGTGATATAAGTCTTTGGTCACTGTAGCCATATCTGCATTAGTGAGAACCCCCAGCCTAGTAATGCTGTGGATCTTGTAGATTCATAGAGGTACCACTTTGGTGATCTTGGGTAAGATTCACTAGCATTCCCTTGATTGGGAGGCAGAGACTCTTGCTCTCTTCCCTTAATTTCCCCCAAACCAAGAGAATCTCTCTCTCTGTGCTTAGCTGCTTGAAGCTGGGGAAGAGGTGACACAAGCACCCCTGTGGCCACCATCACTGTGATTGTGCTGGGTCACACCTGAAGCCAGCACAGCACAAGGTCTTGCCCAAGGCCTGCAGTGACTACTGCCTGGTTATCGCTGATGACCCTCAAGGCCCAAGGTGTCTACAGTCAGCAGGTGATGCATCTAGCCAGGCTTGTGGCCTTCCCTTCAGGGTGGCAAGCTCCCCCTCAGCCCAGAAATACCATCCAATAGCTAGGGCCTGACGTCAGGAAACTTAGTGGTATGCTTGGTGCCCTATTCTACTGTGGCTAATCTGGCACACAAGCCACAAGACAAGTCCTTCCCACTCTTTCCTGAAGCGGAAGGAGCCTCTTCCTGTGGCCACCACCACTCTAAGCCTGCAGCAAGTACTGCTTGGCTAATGCCATTGTTCATTCAAGATCTGACTGTTATCAGTCAGCTTGTGGTGAATGCTGCTAAGCCTGGATCTCTCCCTGCAGAGCACTAGACTCCCCTCTGGTCCAGGGCAGGTCAAGAAATGCCATCCAGGAACTAAGGTCTGGAATCGGGAACCCCAGGAACCCGCTTAGTGCTCTACCTCACCCTAGCCAAGCTGGTACCCAAGTTGCAAGACAAAGTCCCCTTTATTCTTCCCTTTCCTTTCTTCAAGCAGGAGTCTCTCCTCATGGCCACCACAGCTAGGAATGTGTTGGGTGACACCCGAAGCCCTCACAACTCTGGGTCTCACTGAAGACCCCTGAGTAAGTACTGCCTGGTGACCACTGAGGTTTATTCAAGGCCCAAGAGCTCTTTAGTCAGCAGGTAATGAATCCTTCTAGAACTGGGTCCTTCGCTTGAAGGACATGGATTCCCTTCTGGCCCAGGGTGTGTCTAGAAATGTTGTCTGGGAGATAGGGCCTGAAATGGGGGCTTCAGGACTCTGCCCTATGCTCTATTCTGCTGTGGCTGAGCTAGTGTCCAAGTTGCAAGACAGAGTCCTCTTTACTTTCCCCTCTCCTCTCCTTAACTGGAAGAGTCTCTCCCAGAGTTGCAAATTGCACTGCCTGAGGTTTGGGGACAGGTAATGCAAGCACTCCTTTGATTGCCTCAGCTGGTGTCTCACTAGGTCATGTATATCCCAAGTCCACTGGCTCCAAGCCCAGCACAGCACCAGGACTTGCCCAGAAATTGCAGTCCCTGTGGCCTAGACTGCCTTGCAAGTTTATTTTGGACACCAGGGCACGTTAGTGTCATGTCATGGGGCTTGCCAGAACTCAGCTTACAGGAACTGAAATGGACAATTCCCCTCTGGCTGGGGCTGGTCTAAATACTTCCTTCGTGGGTACTGGTTGGTTTCTATTCTGTGCTGTTTTCCATGATAGGCAACACTGAGTTCCAGGGCAAAGTCCCACAGTCACTCTGCTCTTTTTCCCCCAAGTGCACAGATTATCTCTCTGTGCCACCTGGCCACAGAAAAATAAACAGAAATAATGAAAATACAACAAAGCAAAAGGTGTGAGATGCAGCTAAAGAAATGTTAGAGAGTAATGTATAGCTTTAAATGCTTATATGGGAAACAAGAAACACCTAAAATTGACCAGGCGCAGTGGCTCATGCCTGTAATCCCAGCACTTTGGGAGGCCGAGGTAGGTGGATCACCTGAGATCAGGAGTTCGAGACCAGCTTACCCAACATGGTGAAACCCAATCTCTACTGAAAACACAAAAATTAGCTGGGCTTGGTGGGACATGCCTGAAATCCCAGCTACTTGGTAGGTTGAGGAAGGAGAATCACTTGAACCCACGAGGTGGAGGTTGCAGTGAGCTGAGATAGCATGCCACTGCCCTCCAGTCTAGGTGACAGAGCAAGACTCTGTCTCAAAAAACAAACAAACAAAACCTTAAATAAAAAAATCTAAGTTTCCACATTAAGAAGCTAGAAAAAGAGAAAATTAAAACAAAAGTAAAAGAAAGGAAATTTAAAAAGATAAAAGTTGAAAGCAATAAAATAGAAACTGGAGAACCAATAGAGAAAAATCAATGACACACAAAATTAATTCCCTGAAAGGATCAACAGAATTGACAAATCTTCTATTTAGACTGATCAAAAGTATAAAGACTGAAATATGAATGAAAGCAGGGATATCCCCATAGATCCTACAGGTATTAAAAGGATAATAAGGGACTATTATGAACAACTTATACCAGTAACTTCAAAAACTTAGGTTCCATCTAAGATCAAATTTTTTGACAATATCACAATGGGCCATATGGTGGCTCACACATGTAATCTCAGCACTTTGGGAGACTGAGGTGGGTGGATCACAAGGTCGGGAGTTCAAGACCAGCCTGACCAACATGGTGAAACCCTGTCTCTACTAAAAATTTTTTAAAAAATTAGTCAGGTGTGGTGGCATGTGCCTGTAATCCCAGCTCCTCAGGAAGCTGAGGCAGGAGAATTGCTTGAACCTGGGAGGTGAGGTTGCAGTGAGTGGAGATTGTGCCACTGCACTGCACTCCAGCCTGGGCAGCAGAGCAAGACTCTGTCTCAAAAGAAAGAAAGAAAATACCACAATGGACTCAGAAGTGAAAAACTTGATAGCCTTATATCTACTATAGAAACAGAATTTGTAATTAAAATCCTCTCTCCTCTCTCTCTCTCTCTCTCTCTCTCTCTCTCTCTCTCTCACACACACACACACACACACACACACACACACACAAAATCAAAACAAAAAACTTCAGGCCTAGATGGCTTTACTGGAAAATTCTATCAACCTTTTAAGAAATATCACTCCTACATAAACTCTTTTA
>CAUYOR010107376.1:0-11105 GCA_963573925.1 Callimico goeldii | reverse complement strand
CTTATTCATACATCTTTTATATTATGAAGATATGTAACTGTATGTAAAAGTAAAAAAGAATCATGCAACAGAATGGGAAAAAATTTTCACAATCTACCCATCTGACAAAGGGCTAATATCCAGAATCTACAAAGAACTAAAACAAATTTACAAGAAAAAAAAACCCCATTCAAAAGTGGGTGAAGTATATGAACAGACACTTCTCAAAGGAAGACATATATGAGGCCAACAAACATATGAAAAAATGCTCATCATCACTGGTCATTAGAGAAATGCAAATCAAAACCACATTGAGATACCATCTCACACCAGTTAGAATGGTGATCATTAAAAAATCTGGAGACAACATATGCTGGAGAGGTTGTAGAGAAATAGGAACACTTTTACACTGTTGGCAGGAGGGTAAACTAGTTTAACCATTTTGGAAGACAGTGTGGCACTTCCTCAAGGACTTAGAAGTAGAAATTCCAGGCCAGAGCGGTGGCTCAAGGCTGTAATCCCAGCACTTTGGGAGGCTGAGGAGGGTGGATCACGAGGTCGAGAGATCGAGACCATCCTGGCCAACACGGTGAAACCCCGTCTCTACTACAAATACAAAAAATTAGCTAGGCATGGTGGCGTGTGCCTGTAATCCCAGCTACTCAGGAGGCCGAGGGGGGAGAATTGCTTGAACCCAGGAGGCGGAGGTTGCAGTGAGCCGAGATCGCGCCATTGCACTCCAGCCTGGGTAACAAGAGCGAAACTCCGTCTCAAAAAAAAAAAAAAAGAAAAGAAAAGAAAAGAAAGGAATAGAAATTCCATTTGACCCAGCAATCCCATTACTGGGTATATACCCAAAGGATTATAAATCATTCTGTTATAAAGACACGTGCACACATATGTTCATTGCTGCACTGTTTACAATAGCAAAGACCTGAATCCAACCCAAATGCCCATGGATGATAGACTGGACAAGGAAAATGTGGCACATATACACCGTGGAATACTATGCAGCCATAAAAAACAATGCATTTGTCTCTTTTGTAGGGACATGGATGAATCTGGAGACCATCATTCTCAGCAAACTGACACAAAATCAAACACTGCATGTTCTCATTCATTGGCAGGTGTTAAACAATAAGAAAACATGGACACAGGGAGGGGAGCATCACACACTGGGGTCTGTTGGGGGTAGGGGAGAAACAGCAGGGGGTGGGGAGGTTAGGGAGAGATAACATGGGGAGAAATGCCAGATGTAGCTGATGGGGGGATGGAGGCAGCAAGCCACCTTGCCATATATTTACCTATGCAACAATCCTGCATGATCTGTATATGTACCCGAGAACCTAAAGTACAATAAAAAATAGTGAAAAAAAAGGAATCATGCCTTTTCTTGGATTATTAATATATTCTTACATAAAAGAATATATTAATTTATGTACATTCTTATATGTAAATTCTTAATATAGTCTTACATAATATATTAATTTATGTAAGAATATATTTATTATATTCTTACGTATAATAGTTAACAATTGTTATGTGTAAATTATATGTAAACATATGTGTCGTGTGTAAATTATATATAAACATGTTATGTGTAAATTATGTATAACATATAATTATATGTAAAATTTACATATAATTTAATAGTTAACAGTTGTTCATTTGTTTAAGAATATACCTATATTCTTACATAAAATACACTTTAGTGACTTAAAAACTAAGCTCTCAAAGCCAAACACTGTAATTAACTATCAACCATATCAATTTATAGAAGTGTAATTCTAGACACGCTTCTTAATATCTTAAAGCCTCAGTTTCCTTAAGTAGAAAAATTAAAAACTATTTATTTGACCTCACCAGTATATAATAATGCTATGACAGTTAAATGAGTAAATGATTTCAAATTATTAATACAGTGGTTTAAACTTAGGAATCTTATTTTTTTGAAAGTATAGAAATAAGCATTATTTGACACATGTTCAGACACCAAGCTAAGGGAACAAGAAAAAAATACTGATTTTTTTTCTGTTTCCTCAAATTGTATTATTTGTGTGAATGTCTATGACTGTAAGGTTTTCAGTTTCTAATCCAAATGTTTGTTATATAACTGTTGCTCCAGAAGAACTGTATTTGCTTTTTCTGTTTCATTTCAATGTTAGCAGATACCTAAAATATACTAAAACTCAGTAGCCTCTCTCAAAAGGTAGTTGAATAATTGTTCTTTGGGTCATGAAAATTATAGAAAACAGAAAATAAACATTGCTATACAATTTATTTATATTTAGTAATTTGAGGAAAAGTATAATCATGGCTTTGGATCCAATGTTTTTCTCACTCCTAAATATGTCGGACCATGCAAAATCTGCCTTTAGTTTCTCTTTCACATCCTGAATATATTTAAAATGTTTTCTTATGATCTGTTTTCTCACCAACCTCCACATGCCTGATGGGAGATATCAAAAAGCTTTTCCATATGCTTTTTGTAAAACATGTTGAATGAAGAACATTGGGCATGAAACAGTCTACTTAGAAAAAAAAAATATGAGCAGAACAATTGCACGATTTTTCCATCCAAAAAGGCAAATTATATTTAATTGGTTCTTTTGGCTTGAAATTTCCAAATTCAAAATTCACATGATTTAAAATTTAGTATACAATTGCACATTGACACAAGTGGTGTTCTACTATGGGTTTATAAAGATAAGCATTCATTACTAGAGGTGTACTTTTTAAAGTAACTTATAGCAGAGCTATGACAGGTTGTTAAGAATTATGTGAAAGACAGGTACCAGGTATGTTTAATTAATTAATTTATAAGGCATGCCTAATTACTTCCTTTCTAGTATTTAAAGCACTTTAAAATAAAAGGAACATACTCAATAAGTTTTAATTAGCATATATTAAACAAGAAAACCATATATCAAATGATTTTCTTAATAGAATTAAAGTAATTTAGGATTAAATTAGGTTCTAATCTGTCTGCAGTGCAACTTAAACAAAATGAAAACTTAAAATAATATTTTCCATGACACGTAATCTTAGCATTGCTCATGGTGCTCTGGGTGCCATACCTCGTAATAAGTGCTTCATGGCTTGTATTTTAGTTAATACTTATAACAATCCAAGAGAAAATATTATTAGTACTCTTTTACAGATGAGGAAACTGAGGTAGAAAGTAATTAAAGAATCTATGCAAGGTTATACAAAAATAAGCAGCCAAAGTTAGGGTTTAAATTCAGATCTAACTCAGATACAAAGCTCTCTCCCACTGTTTAATAATGTTCACAGGTCACCAGTTTCTACAAGGAATGCCATACACACACTTAAAAATAATTTGAGTCTTATTAGAATGTCTATTATTTTTTTTTCAGTATAACCAGAATATCTTCATCTTGGCAAACTTACTGCAGTTTACCAAGTAGCCAGAAGGTTAAAGGATTTAAATATTACATATGGTCGCATAGTACTTCTGATTAGATGCTAACATCTCCAGAGAAATGACTCAGTTAGTACTCCCCATTTTTCTGACTAAAATCATAATGATATAACATTACATAACCAACATTTTATCCTAGATACTTTTCCCTTTACATTTTACTGAAATTAACATACATATTTTAAATAGCCAGATGTTTATAATAATAGCCATGTTAAGTCACAATTGATAATGGCTGAAATTACGTGACTTGGACTGAGATGATTACAACGAAAAAGAAAATAGATTATTGTGATAGAGAAGACATATTTACTGAGACATGATAAAAGATTGAATATAGAGACTGAGGGAAAGGAAGTTGTTGATGCTGACCCTTCAATTTCTAATTTGTGAAACTGAGGGAATAGTAGAGATATTCTGACATGTGAGGAGCCTTTATATAAATGGGTGATAATACCAAGCAAGGGGAAATTATATCCATCTGCCCTGAGATGAAAGATTAAGATTAGCAATATAAATGCTAACTCTCTAAGCTAGAGAAGTTCATGAGTAATGCATGCATACAGCTAGGGAGACAATGCATATTGAGTAGAAAGGAGACGTAGGGCTGTTCCTTGAGAAACATAAACACTTAATAACCAGAGAGCAGAAGACACACCTATAAAGTAGATGACTTAAGAGATACCAGAGATGTAAAAGAAAAAAATGACACAATTTCATTGACATAGGCAAAAAAGAATACAAAATGAGAACAACCAATGAGATACATGCTGCTAAAAATTAAAGGTTGAAGCCTGAAATATTCTTTTTATTTATTATGTAGAAGGAACCATATTTATATTTCCAACTTGACTCATTAAATATACCTCCTTGTCATCATTTTTAACTCAAAGTATTCTGTTGGACAGACAATGGGTTCATGAATTTCATCAACTCTATAGCTTCTACACATTAGTAAATTGATTGCCATGAGAAAAATTATAATGGAGAAATAAGGAATACAGGTCTTTAAGGCCTAATAACTTCAAAGCAATTGTTCAAAACAATTTCTTAACAGTTGTAGACCCAGATTCTTTTTTGAAAATATTTTCAAATTAAACTGCTTCAATATAATGTTAACTTTTGAAAATTAAGAATATTTATAAATTCAATTAAGTAAAATAATTTGAGTAGCTTCAATTAATTAAATTAATTTACAAAGGATGAAGATTATATTGGGGAATCGATTGTCCCTTTGAAGTTCTTAAGTTTAATTTTATTTGTTACATTCATCTTTTCACCTTAGAATTGTTTAACTACATTGACTCATTACTATAAAAATATTCCAAACTATTGTAAAAGTAAAAGGTTGAAGCTGAAATAGTCTTTTTTGTTTATTATATAGCAGGAACCATATTTATATTTCCAACTTAACTCATTAAATATACTCCTAGTCATCATTTTTAACTCAAAAGTATTCTGTTGGACATACAATGAGTTCATGAATTCCACTAAATCTATAGCTTCTACACAGTAGTAAATTGATTGCCATGAGAAAAATTATAACTTTCATGAGAAAGTTACTTTTAAGTTATTCATAGCCTAAATCTATGAAAACCAAGTTTTAATCATATTAAAAACATACTTTATTGTCCAATGAGAGTTGATTCAATGTGGGAAAAAATTTCTTTACAGAAAGCTTTTATGAGGATTCCTAAATGTGTGGATACACGTGCAGGCACACACAGACACATATGCATTTTAGTGTTTACATATTTGGATTAGATTAATATATAAAATATGTATTGTACATTGTAAAGGAAAATTAAAACACATTTTTTGTGTATTGGGATTCTGAATTTGAGTAACATCTTTCTTCTCCTCTCGAGTTAGGAATTAATCAAAATAGGAAGCACAAAACACAGAGACACTGAGAAGAAAATACCAGGTTTATTACTGAAAGGCTATTTAAAGAATTTGATTTAAATTTGCACCATAAAGGGCTTGCAAACACTTCAAACTAGAATTAAACATACTTGCACAGATGTAAAAAAGTCCAGGTTTCTCCCAGCAAGCTTCATACTGACAGCACAAAATATGTAAATTTTGAGGCTGCCACCAAAATAGGAAAAGGAAGAATAATGTACATAATTCCTTCTATCAAATTTTGCAAGTAATTTAGTCCTCTGCCTATGGAGATGAGCTTGTAAGTGAGTAATGGGAAAGGAACTACTTATTGCTCTAAGCCAGAGAGTTCTTTCACTTGGAAATCTGAGCAGAGGAAAAATGTGGTTCCCTCCGCATATACCCCTAAACCTAAAATAAAAGTGAAGAAAGGTAGTTCCCCAGACAGTATTATGTTATTAATAAAATACATTAAATTAATTTAAATTAATACTCAATATATCTCTGCAGACCTGTCCAATATACCAGATTTCAATTTCATAATTCCCTTATGTTACATTTTTAACGTGGTAACATTATTTCACTCCAGGAAAAAAAATTATACTAGTTACAAAATATAATAAGTAAAGTATTTTGCCAAATGTAGGATGAGTATATAGGACTCTAAAGATAACTTATTTGTAAATATCTTACCTTTTAATACATCCATCTCACTTTACCAAAAAGAAAAATGTATGTGTGTGAGGCCCCAAATAATTTGATGATATTTAACTTTGATTTTAATGTTAACCTAATCTGCCCTCTAAATTGAGCACCCATCAGAAGTATCAAAGATTTAGTAAATACCTCTAATAAAAAGGGACTTTTATTGGCTGAACAAGTGTTTTTTAATCTTAACTGGTACTTAGTGTTCACTACAACTTCTCCTAATTAAGAAAAGTCACTGAGGGTTCTTGTCCCTTTAAACCGTTGGCCTCTCCTTTTACTTACCAATGTGATTTCATTCATCTCAAAACATAAATTGGGAAAATAGAGAAGCTATGAGCTAGTTGCAGTCCAATTTGAAATTATAAGGTTATTGTCTAGAAACAGACCAAGATCTGGATTTCTAACTCATCATTATGAATGGACACCAAATATGAGGAACTGTGAGGGTCTAAAAACGAGGCTAGAAGCAAGTGAGAGGCAGATATGCTGGTAGAAAACCCAAGACAGTTTCAGCAGCCGACCAGTCAAGTCTGGAGAGGATTCTGGCTTCTTTGCCAACTTGTACTTCCCTTCTAACACTTCACAGAGTCACTATGCCTGCCACCCTCCCACTCATTACCCATAGGGCTTTTTTTATTTTTATAGCAACAGGAAAACGACACCAACTTCTGTGCAGGAATTCAGCCTCCAAGATCCCTCATTTTCATGTATTCCTCTCAACGTAAGAAGTATAGGGATGGACCTGAAAGGCAGGGAAATCATAAAACAGCCCGCCTGCTTTGAGATTTTCCTTTCATGAATAAGGTGCTAGGTTGTCGAAGTTCACAGAAAAGGGTATACATTCCATGAGAAAAGGAAACTTGTCAAGGTTACTGCAGTATTTCCTATGTCTGGGCACATTGCAGAGCCTAAAATAATATGTGGGGCAAGAGAGGAGGACATAAGAGACTGCTTTAATATTGGGGTGAAATATAAAAGATGTTAAAAGACAGAGCTTGATGAAGGTAAATAGAAAAGTCCTGAGAATTTGTTTTTCAGTGACTTGAATGTCCAAATAAATCTCATGTGTCTGCCTAGAAAATAATCAGAGTTTTTCTCATGGCAAGAGGACTCCACTGAAACTCAATGATTTTGGGCCACTGTTTTCTATGAAGTCCTTGCCTAGGAAATGAACTGATTACAGGTCAGTAGAGATTATTGTCAGTCTTTTCCAAGGTGAAAGAATATGCAATCAGTTTTAGAGGAAGCATTACACCCTGCTCCATCATCCCTTCATTTCCACTCAGCTGCCTGACCACATGGAAGGCTAAAGGTACTTTACTGAAGTACAGAATCTCAGACCTTTAGAACTGGAGCCTCTTCCTCAATCTGCTTCTCGCCGGGTATTCCTGATCATGTATTTAAATCTGATCAACAGTTTATGGGGAAATTTCCAAACCTTCTTGAAATGCCATCCAGGAAATACATTTATTTAAGCTCATACCCTCAATAAAGAAATAGAATATGGTGCTATAACAGTGGCCATTGGTTTAGTTCATGCAAAGTTCACTTGCTAATGTCCTGCTTGGCAGGAACCCCATAATTTGTTTATGCTTCAGCAAGATGCTTGCAGTTGTTAAGCACAATGAATTTATACCACATAGGAGCCTTCTCACCTTTCTTCCATCAGACAATTACTCATTCATTCAAAGATATTTGTTCAATGCCAAGCACAACTTTAGGCACCAGGGAGGCAGTGCTGAACTTGACTGACATCACCCTTCTCCATAGAACTCCTCTGGTGGATGACATAAATTTAAAAATTTTAAACAAATAATAAACAATTAATTCAAAATTCTGTTAAGTGCTATAAAAGAAAGAAAAAAGCAGATAAAACAGAAGCTAACTGAAACCACTGGGAACCGCTTTTAGCTAGAGTGGTCCCAATTATTTCCTTGTAAGTAATGTTTAATCTGAGAAACAAAAGAGTAAATTTGCTGCCTAAGAGCAGAGTTAGGGAAGAATAGTCTAGCATGTACCCTGATGTGCTCACGGGAAAGTACTCTGCCCCATAAAGAGCCCAAGATCCACACATGAAGAAATTTTGATGAATTTCTGACTAAAAGAGCCAGGCAAGCCTTTTCATGCTGCATAACTTTGAAAGAGAGTTTTTACATGGCCCAGACATTTTCCATCTGATTCTTAGGCCAGAGTCTAGTCCCACAGAGCCTTGTTTCCAGTCAGCTGTCAATCCACACACCAATAGTTTTCAAACAGTTCTTACTAAGGAATTAGGTAACAATAACCTAACACTCTGAGATATTTCAGTTTTAAAAGTAGACACAAGGCAAACATATGTTCATTAAGCTGCAGAGGAGTGAAGGAGTAATGGATCACCCAGCAGAAGCGTGGATTTGGTAGGTCATGCCCACTCACAATTACAGAAGCTAGTTTTATAAATATTTTCCCATCAGAGTACTTAAAAATTGGGGCTTATTCACCGTGAAGGAAGTAGAGTATTACTGATTATGTTTTATGTGCTTTGGTTCTAATTTGACTAAATAATACACACACACACACACACACACACACACACAAACAGATCAATATTCTGTTGTGGCCAGGTAAGTCTCAAAATTGTTTTATTATCCATTTATGCAATTCAAGCTACATTTACAATTATTAGAGTCATTTGAGAACCAGGTTTTTGTTTTCTAAAATCATTGTCTCTGATTTTCTCTCTCATGGAAAAATTAACCTTATAAGAGTGCTGTTCTATGGATATTAGATTGAATAGAAGACACTTTGGACAATCCTTAACCACTGCTAAATTATCAAACAATTTACCATAATTCTCTGAATAGTTTGATGTACTGTCCCAAAATTCTTTAATTTTCACCAATATAGTATGGGTTATGAGTCAAAAAATAAATAGAAGTTTTTAAGTTATATGTATCCTCAGTAGTATTTTGCTTCAATAAAATGTTTAAAACTATTTGTTCAGACACTTGGGGTTTGGCAAAACATAAAATGGTTTGGCCAAACACTTTCCTCCCAATTTTTAAACCCACTACATTTCAAGGGAAATTTAATTCATATGTTTCCAGTATATTTACACTTAGCTTATTTCAATGGTGTTTTCTAAGAGCTCTGTGAGGCCCAATAAGTCAACAACCAGTTCATAAAACTTTTAAATTTCCCTTACATTTAACTAAGTGAGGAAATTTTGTCTAAAATAATAAAAATGAATAAAAATGTATGAATTTACCTTAAAATGTAATATTCTATAACAGTATATTTGAACTATGTAAAGAATATGTGTAATTGCCAAATAGGTGTCAGTAATCTGGCATTAGCTGCCACCCAAGCATTCCTTTTTAGAGCTGTGCTGAAAAATAGGATCGATCAGGGTAATAAACATGTAATCTGGGAAATGATGACCAAGCTAACTTCAAAAATGAAACTTCTTAAAGTCTTCTGGAAGTAGTGGGCACTATTAACCATTTGGTAGCCTTCTGTTTACTGTGACTTTAGATAAACCACTGAACTTCCCACCACTATCATTTTCTTTTACCTAAAGAATGGTGCTAATAGAGAACTAATTTTATAGGGTTAGAGTGAGGTCTAAATAAAATAATAAGGGTAAAGTTATAGGGCACTCAGATGTCGGTTTACATACAGCAAAAGCTCAATAGTAAAAATGGTAGTTATGTATATTTGAGTTGAGTTTAACTCCAATCACAGCTTCAACTAAACTGCTTTTATTTAGATACCCATTATTAAAGACCATTTTAAATTTATTTTTAAGTGATTTTGGCTTACATAAAAATTTTTTTTTTAAATACTGGAAAAAAAGTGAGAGCTTTCCAGTTTTTATTTACAGTGTTGGATAGTGACAAGAACACTGAACTAGAAAAAGACAAGCACTCCCATTCTCTGCCCTATTAGCTGTGTGATTGTAGTTAAGTTATTTAACTTTGCTGGGCTACAGCTTCGACAGCAAAACGATGGGTCTAGAATAAGTGACCTGAAGTTTCTCTCAGCATTTGGATATAGTGTTTCTATTTTTACCTCAGAATTGAAATAGGCTTAAAATCTGTTATGAAAATTGACTAATGGCAATTCTTGTTGCCTAAATGCATTTAGGCAGGGACACCATAAATTGCTTAAGCTTTAGCAAAATGCCTGCTGTTAGAAGATACAATGAACATACACCACATATGAGCCTAACTCATCTTTCTTCCATCAAGCATTTACTCATTCACTAACTCATTAATTTATGTGTATATTGTCATTTAGAATCATTTTTTCTTCAAAAAATATCAGCTGGTACATGAATTTTGATATGGTATGGCCCTGTGTCCCCACCCAAATCTCACTTTGAATTGTACTCATAATTCCCACATATTATGGGAGGGACCCAGTGGGAGATAATTTGAATTGTGCCGTGGTTTTCCCCATACTGTTTTCATGATAGTGAAATAAGTTTCACAATATCCAATAGTTTTTATCAGGAGTTTCCACTTTTGGATCTTCCTCATTTTCTCTTGCCACTGCCATGTAAGAAACGCCTTTTGCCTCCTGCCATGGTTCTGAGGCCTCCCCAGTCATGTGTAACTGCAGGTCCAATTAAACCTCCTTTTCTTCCCAGCCTCAGGTATGTCTTTATCAGCAGCATGAAAACAGAGGAATGTAAATGTATATTCTGAAAATGAAAATAGTTTTAAATTAAATCCATTTATTGTGATATTTTATCACTCTAAGCCTCATTTGATTTTCTATAAAATAAAGGGATTATTTTAGAAGATTTCTAAAAATACTTTTTTTACCCTATGATTCTATGGAATCTGTTGTTTTGTTACTTAAATAAAATCACACATATATGCATATATCTAAACAAACATACATAATGGAGTTGTTTGAATATGTTGATTCCTATACTTAATCTTAGCAAAAAAGCAAAGAAGTTATTTTTCGGGCCGGGCGCGGTGGCTCACGCCTGTAATCCCAGCACTTTGGGAGGCCGAGGCGGGTGGATCACGAGGTCATGAGATCGAGACCATTCTGGTCAAAATAGTGAAACCCCGTCTCTACTAAAGATACAAAAAATTAG
>CAUYOR010107370.1:0-19671 GCA_963573925.1 Callimico goeldii | reverse complement strand
TTGATTTGTTTAAGATCCTTATAGATTCTGGATATTAAACTTTGGTGAGATACATAGTTTGTAGAATCTTTTATTCTGTATGTTGTTTATTTTGTTACAGTTTTGCTGTGCAGAAGCTCTTTAGTTTAGCTAAGTTCCATTTGTAAATTTTTGGTTTTGTTGCAGTTGTTTTTGGGGACTTAGCCAGAAATTATTTGCCAAGGCCAATGTCAGAAGGGATACTTCCTAGGTTTTCTTCTAGAATTTTTGTAGTTTGAGACCTTACATTTAAATTGTCGTTTATCTTTAGTTAATTTATGTGTGTAGTGAAAGGTAGAAGTCCTGTTTGAGTCTTCTGCATATGGCTAGCCAGTTATCCTAGCGTCATTTGTAGAATAGGGTGTTCTTTCCCTAGTGTTTGTTTTTGTAGGCCTTGTCAAAGATCAGATGGGTGAGGGTCTATAGCTTTAGTTGTGAGGTTGTTTTTTTGTTTTTTTTTTGTTTTGTTTTGTTTTTTTTCTGTTTCACTGGTCTATGTATCCGTTTTTCAACCACTATGCTGTTTTGGTTACTATAGCTTTATAGTATAGTTAGAAGTTGGGTAGTGTGATGTCACCAGCTCGATTCCTTTTGCTTAGGATTGCTTGAGGTATTTGGGATCTGTTTGTCTTCATATGAATTTTAGAATAGATTTTTTCTAGTTCTGCAAAGAATAACATTGATTGACAGAAATAGCATTGAATATATAAATTGCTCTGGGTAGTATGACCATTTTAGTGGTATTGATTCATCCAATCCATGAACATGAGATGTTTTTTTTTCATTTGTTTGCTTCACCTCTGATTTATTTTAACAGTAGCTTACAGTTCTCCTTGTGAGATCCTTTACCTACTTTGTTAGCTGTATTCATATGTATTTCATTTTCTTTATGGCTATTGTAAATAGAATTGTGTCCTTGATTTGACTCTTAGGCTGAATGTTACTGATGTACAGAAATGCTACTGATATTTGTATATTGATTTTGTATCCTGAAATTTTACTAAAGTTGTTTATCAGCCTTTTGGTGAAGTCTCTTGGGTCTTCTAGCTGTAAAATTATATTATTCATGAAGAAAGATAATTTAACTTCGTCTTTCCTATTTGGGTGCCTTTTATATCTTTCTTTTTCCTGATTTCTCTGGGCAGTAGTTCCAATACTGTGTTGAATCAGAGTGGTGAGAATTTGCATCCTTGTCTTTTTCCAGTTCTCAAGGGGAATGTTTCCAGATTTTGCTCGTTTAGTAAAATAGTGCCTATGGGTATTCTATAGAAGACTCAATATTTTGAGATATGTTTCATCAATGCCTAGTTTGTTTATTGTATTTTTTTAAATCATAAACAGATGTTGGGTTTTACAAAAGGTTTTTGAATGTCCATTGAAATGATCATATGATTTTTGCTTTTAATTCTGTTTATGTGGTGAGTCACATTTATTGATTTGTGTATGTTGAACTTGCCTTGCATTCCAGGATGGGGTCCTCTGTATTTCTTGAATTTGCATGTCGCCCTCTCTTGTGAAATTAAAAACATTTTCCTGTACATTTTCAAATATGTTTTTCAAGTTGCTTATTCTCTCTTCTCGCTGAAGGATGTCAATGAGTCCTACATTTGGTTCCTGTATATGGTCCCATATTTTTTAGATGTTCTGTTTCATTTTAACATCCTTTTTTCATTATTATTGTCTGATTTTATGTGAATGGCTAGTCTTTAAACTCTGAGATTCTTTCCTCAGCTTAGTCTATTCTGCTGTTAATAATTCCAGGTGTAAAATGACATGTTTATAGTAGATTTTAGCTCTAGAAGTTCAGTTTTGTTCTTGTTTGTTTGTTTGTTTGTTTGAGACAGGGTCTTCCTCTGTTGCCCAGGCTGTTGTGCTGTGGCAGGATCATAGCTCGCAACAGCCTCAGCTTCCTGGGCTCAAGTGATTCACCGATCTTGGTCTCTTGAGTAACTGGGACTGCAGCCACTTGCCCCTACACCCACCTGGTTTTTACAAAATTTTCTGTAGAGATGAGGTCTCACAACATTTCCCAAGTTGGTCTCAAACTCCTGGATTCAAGTGATCCTTTTGCCTTAGGCTCTTAAAGTGCTGGGATTACAAGCATGAGCCACTGCACCCTTAGTTTAATTCTTCCTAAAATGGCTATTTCATCATTCAGCTTTTAGATTATTTTACTGGATTTCTTGGACTGGGTTTCAGCCTTTTCCTGAATATTGATACACTTCTTTTCCATCCAGATTCCAGACAGAATTCTATGTTTGTCATTTCCTTTATTTCAGACTTGTTAAGAATCATTGCTGGGGAGTTAGTGAACTTGTTTGGAAGTAAGGAGACACTCTGGATTTTTTTAATTTCCAGAGTTATTGTGTTTCTGTCTCATCTGGAAAGGGTGGTATTTCTTCAACTGGGGTGTAAGTTGAGTAAAGTCGGTTAAAGTCACTTCTGGATGCTTTCAGAGGGTCAAGACTCTCTACAGCGTTTTTATTTGTGATTAAATTACTGCCCTTGTTTTTGCAGGGGGCTATATAAGCAAAATGTTTTTAGTGTTGCACCTTAGGCTGCTATCCAGTAGGTGGCACTTAGAAGTAATGGGTGGTAGATATGACCTTTCTCACTACATGGCTTCTTTATATTCCCTTATGTTTGCAGCTGTGCTCTGAAGTGCCGAGGAGAGAGAGGCGACCCCTCACCAGGTCTACTCCTGGGCCTTGGGTGAGACCTCTCAAATCACTAGCAATGTTCCTGCAATTTTTTTGTTAGGTGTTCAAAGCCACAGGGCTCCTTCAGGCAGAGGTTACAGCAGGGAGATAGGTCATACCCTTTCCAGACCGTCGCTGTTGAAGGAGGCATGCTCCACTCCTGTGCCAGCCAACAAACCTATGCATCCCACTCCTCTCAGAGCTCTGACAATGTGGGCTCATACTCTGCTGAGTGCTAGCTACAGATCTCGGCTTAGAACACCTGACCTGTTGACTGCAGCCCTGGGGCACCAGGACTGGCTTGCAGTTCCACCTTCTAGACTCTCAGGATTAAATTCCAGGTGAACTGTGGAATCTGACTTTCTCCCAGGCCACCAAAAATGTATTCCAGGTGGAACAGTCCACCAAAACTGAGTAGCAGAGGCTTCCCTGTCCACACATTCCTGAAGGGAGACAGACAGGGACCCTAGGAGGGACTACTGAGCAGGAGGGCCTGCAGAACAAATGCACTTTAATCTCATGGAGTAGCTAGGCCCACTTCCTCCTGGCCTAGTGCGTAGTTGTGGCTAGAGCTTCTTAGAGGAAAATAAGGAGCCCTGGGGGATGGGTACCTCTGGATGCAAAGGCCTCTGGTTCCACCCCAGTTGAAGCCCTGTCTCTATCTGCTCTCCTGCAAGATTCTCTTGCCAGTTCAAATGTCCATTGGAGTTGTGCAGTGACATGTAGCTGGATTCCCAGAGATTCATGCCAAGAGTGGGAAGTCCCACAATTCATTTATTTACCCCTTCCCTATGAACCATTTGGACCTCAGAATTAGCCTTAGTGTTTGGGTACCCCATGGAGGGTTCCCACCTTCCTCCTTCTTCAGCCTCAGTGTCCGTGTTGTGTCTCCATCTCCTCTTGCCAATTTCTCTCTTAACTTCTTTCAAATTATGCTGGTTTATTCAAACTTTTGGTTTCTCTTGGGTGGAGCAGTACCTTCTGTCTGTGTCTAGTCATGGTCAGCCATCTTGTCCTACTTCTATGCTTTGTGTTACAATCAGTCAAATTTATGGGTGAAGCAAGTTGATTACAACGTTTCAGCTGTGAAATGGGTTTTAATTAGACATTTCAGTTTTTTCACAGATCCAAGACCATTCAGATTCTTTAATTATCTTCTTGTATTATTTTGAGTAAATTGAGTTTTTCTTTTTTTGTTTTAAGTTGAGTTTTTCTAAGAATGCTTTTTCACTAATGTGTGGCATTGAGTTGCTCAGTATGTCTCCTTATTACTTTATTAATATTTAGACTATATGTAGTAATATTCCTGTTTTTAATTCCTAATATTGATTTTGTATTTTTTTAAATTCTTGATCACTCTTGACACAATTTTATAAATCCATTGTTTATCAAAGGAAGAAACTTTTTGTGATTTTGATTCTTTCTTCTATACTCTGGTTGTTGTTATTTTTTAATCCATCCCTATTGTAAACTTTATTTTCATTTCTATCTTTTCACTCGGTTTACTCTTCTCTTTTTAAATTGCTTTCTTCCTGCATTTTAATTCTATATTTTTTGTATTTTTATTCTGCATGTATATTATTTTTATCTTGAAATCATTGATTTACACACAACTTTGTGAAGTAATACAGAGAAGATTCCTGTGCATTGCACAGTTTATCCCAATGCTAAAATCTTACATAATAATAGTAAAATAGTACCATTAGAAAATTGACATTGGTATAGTACACCAACTTTATTAGGATTTTCTCAAATTTACATGCATGCATTTGCACACTTAGTTCTACACAAATTTGCTACATGTGTAATCTGCGCAACCCCCAAGTTAAGATATGGAACTGTACAATGTTCACAAGGATTTTTTTTTTTTTGATAGCCACATCAGTCTTTGCCTCCATCCCTTGGTCCTTAGTTCCTGGCAACCACTAATTTTCTCAGTATCTCTATAATTCTGTCAGTTCAAGAATGTTATATAAATGGAATAACACAGTATGTAACTTTTTAAAATGGACTTTTGTCACTTGGTGCAATGCCTTTGAGATTTATCAGATCATTTTATATATTAATAGTCCTTTCCTTTCTATTACTAGTATTCTGTAGTATGGATGTAGCAGAGTTGATTAATCATTCACCCACTGAAGGACATTCAAATCGTTCCCAGTATGGTGCTTTTATAATAAAACTACAATGAACATTTTTACGTGGGTTTTAAAGTAAACATAAGTTTTCATTTCCCTGGAAAAAATACCTCTTGTGGACTGAATGTGTCCTCTCAAAGTTCACATTAAGAGGTGGCACCTTTGAGAGGTAATCGATTTTAGCTGATATCATGAGAGTGGATACCTCATGATAGAATCAGTTCCCTTGTAAGAACAGACAGCAAAGCACTTGCTTTCTCTTTTCTTGCCATATGAAGATACAGCAAGGAGGCGGTCACCTGTAAGCCAGGAAAAGATCCCTAGCAGAAATCTGAATTGGACTTCACCGTCCTCAGAATAGTAAAAAAGTAAATCCTGTTTTTTAAGTCACCAAGTCTCTGATACTTTGTTATGACTGAAATAATGCCAAACGTTGCAGGAATGCAACTGCTATGTCATATGGTAAGTTGTAAAAGAACCCTAACCTCAACGTCACATCCTATACAAAAACTAACTGAAAATTCATCATAAACTTAAACTTAAAAATATTAAAGTACATTTCCTTTTTTTTTTTTTTTTTTTTTAAGGAAAACTGTAGAGAAAATCTTTGGGTATTAAGACTTAGTGAAGAGACCTTGAACTTGGCACCAAAAGAATGATCCTTAAAAGAAAAATAAAAGGAAAATTTGGACCCCGTCTAAATTAAAAGCATTTCTTCTGCAAAAGCCTTGCTAAGATGATAGAACAACAAGGTACAGACGAGGCAAAAATGTGTAACCAACATACAGCTGGTAAAGGACATGTATTTGTCATTTATAAAAGCATTCTCAAAACTCTACAATAATCAAGCCAACCAGAAAATAACAAATTATAGAAACAGACATTTTAGTGGAGAAGTTATACAAGTGGCAACAAAACATACATAAAAAGATATTTAACAGCATTAACCATTAGGGAAGTGAAATGTAAACCACAATGGGATGCCACCGCATGCCTATCAGAATGACAAAACTAGAAAACAGGGATAACATCAAATGTTGACAAGGATGCAGAGTGTGAGGCCGGTTGCCTTGCCGGGAGTCAAACGGACACATTCATCACTCTCCACGCCTGATAACTGTGTCATCACCCGAGCTCATTATCTGGCTTCACTACATGGCTTCCCCCACACCCGCCTCTGCAGACCATGTCCAAGCCCACACTCAGCACTAAATTATGCATCCAACCTCCAGCCTGCTGTTAAAAATCACTGCAGAGAATTTTTTTTTAAAGAAACCCCACCATTTCCTGCCCAGCAACAGCCTACCCCATAAGCCCCAGGCAGGCCCGTATACCCAAGGTCCTGCCCGCCTACCAAAGTACTTCCTACTTTAACTCCATGTACTCCCTGCTCCTCAACAGCCAATAGAAATGCCTTCTCTTTGTTTCCCCAGTAGTCAATCAAGGCCCACTTACCCAAAGTCCTGCCCACCTACCAATGACAGCTAGTTTCATATACTTCCTACTTTAACTCCATGTACTTCCTGCTCCTCAACAGTCAATAAAAATGCCTTCTCTTTGTTTCCCCAGTAACCAATCAATTGCCTGCACTCCCCATAAAAACCCACACCCTGAACAGCCTAGTGTGACTTCTCTGGCCCCCTCTTGGACCACTGAAGGTTGCCCGGGAGCTGAATAAATTGGCTTCTCACTTTTTTATACCTGCCTCAGTTTCCTCATTTTACCTCAGCAATAAATCTTACACAGAGAAACAGTATCACTCATACACTAATGGAAGAAACAGAGTGGTACTCTTTAAAATACCTTTCTTGAAAATATTTGGTGGTTTCTTATTGTATAGATTTTAAACAACATGAGATAGTATTATCCTTTAGTGCTTAATATTCAGTTAACATCAATTTGTATTTACTCTTCCATTTATGTTTTCAGTTGCTTTTCATTTGTTTCCATAAATTTTGGTTTTTGTATGGAATAATTTTCCTTCTCCCTAGAGACTTCATTTAGTCTTCCTTAGTGCCTATCAGCTGGTGAAAAATTCTCTCATATTTGGAATTTATTTTCTTAAAATATATTTATCTTAACTTTCGAAAGCTATTTTAGGCCAGGTGCAGTGGCTCACACCTGTAATCCCAGCACTTTGGGAGGCTGAGGTGGGTGGATCATGAGGTCAGGAGTTCAATACCAGCCTGGCCAAGATGGTGAAAACTCATCTCTACTAACAATTAGCTGGGCACAGTGGCAGGTTCCTGTAATCCCAGTTACTCAAGAGGCTGAGGCAGGAAAATCACTTAAACCCAGTTGCAGAGGTTGCAGTGAGCCAAGATCATGCCATTGTACTCCAGTCTGGATGACAAAGTAAGACTCTGAAAAAAAAAAAAAAGAAAGAAAGAAAGCTCTTTTAAAGAATGTAGAATCCTATATTGGTCATTGATTTATTTTATAGTACTATAAGTATCAAACCAGCATTTAAAAACTATTTAGTAGACAATTTCAGAAAACTCTCAGTCTCTCTAGCTCCCTGTAACATATCTAGACACACTGCGGGCCAGAAGGAAACCCACTCTCTTGAAGGAATGGACCCAGACCTGCCAGCATTTATCACCTGCTAACCTGAATAGCCCTTGGGCCCTGAGTAACCATGAGCCATACCCAGGTACTGCATTAAAAACTTCGGTGAGCTTCTGAGACTTTCTGGCTTCAGATAAGACTCAGAACGTTACCACCTGTGGTGGCTGTGGGGCAAAACGCCTTCTGCTTGAGACGAGAAAAGCAAAAGGGACTTCGTGGTGCACTTTGGGTACCAACACTACCACAGGAGGGTGGAGTACCAAGAAGGATATTGGGGTTCTCAGTTTCAAGACTTGAGTCTTGGATGGCATTTCTAAACTTGCTGTGGGACAGAGGGAAGCCCATTACCTTGAAGGGTGAGTCCCGGGTCAGGCAACATTCACTACGAGCTGACATAAAAGAGGCCTTGGGCCTTCAGGGAACATGGATGTAGTCTGGCAGTACTCCTCGTGGCCAGGGGTGGCAGTGGATGTGGAGTAAGTCTCCTTTGTCTTTGGATAGGGGAGAGAAGAGTAGGAAGAACTGCATCTTCCAGTTTGAGTGTCAGCTCGGCCACAATATAATAGAACACCATGTAGGCCTCTAAGGTTTTTGACTGTAGTCTCTGACTCCTGAAGAACACTTCTGGACCAACCTGGGGCCTGAGGGACCTCGCTGCCTTGAAAGGAAGAACATTTAGCTGGTTGGCTTTGCCACCTGGGACTGTCTGTAGAGCCCCAGGGCCTTGAGCAAACACAGAGAGCAGCCAGGGAGTGGTTACAGCAGGCCTTGGGTGAGACTCAGGGCTGTGCTGGGTGAGACTCAGGGCTGTGCTGGCTTCAGATCTGACCCAGTGCAGCAGGAGTGGTGGTGATCACAGGGGTTCTCGGGTCACCCCATCCCCAGCTTTAGGTGTCTTAGAACAGAGACAGAGACTGTATGTTAGGGAATAAGTAAGGGAAGGGAACAAGCGTCTCTGCCTGGTAATCCAGAGAGTTCTCCTGGGTCTTGTCCATGACCATCAAGGAGGTGCCTTTGTTAGCCAGCCAGAACCGCAGCATTACTGGGCTTTGGGTGCCCTCTAATGCAGAAATAGCTTAGATCTCAGCACCCAAGTAGCTTCAAATATCTGGAAAGGCTTTAAAAGAAGGATGCATACAAATAAGGCCAGACAGAGAAGACTACAATACACACCTAATTCTTCAATGTTCAGACACTGAAGAACATGCACTAACATCAACACCATTGATGAAAAAATAACCTCAAAAAATGAACTAAATAAGACACCAGGGATGAAGCTGGAGAAACAGAGATATGTTACCTTTTTGGCAAATAATTTAAAATAGCTGTGTTGAGGAAAACACAAAGAAGAAATTCAGAATTCTATCGGGTACATTTAACAAAAAGATGGAAATGAACTTTTTTTGAAAAGCAGAAATCCTGGAGCTGAAAATTCAGTTGGCATACTGAAGAATGCATCAGAGTCCTTTAATTGCAGAATGAATCAAGCAAAAGAAAGAATTAGTGAGCCTGAAGACAAGCTATTTGAAAATGCACAGTTAGAGGAAACAAAAGAAAAATAATAAAAGCAAGTAAGTATGCTTACAGAATTTTAAAAATAGCATTAAATAGGCAGATCTAAGAGTTTCTTGCCTTAAGGAGTAGGTGGAGAAAGAGATAGAGGTGGAAAGTTTATTCAAAAGGATAAAAAAGAACTTCCCAAACCTAGAGAAGGATATCAATATCAATTTTTAAAAAAAGTTGGAGTCACTATACTGAGACAAAATAGAGCACAAGACAAGAACAATAAGAAGAGACAAAGAAGGTCATTATATACTGGCAAAGGATGAATTCATCAAAAAGATACAATTTTAAATATATATGCACCCAAGACAGGAGCACCCAGATATATAAAGGAAATATTATTAGACCTAAAGAGAGAAATAGATCCCAATACAGTAATAGCTGGAGACTTTAACATCCGACTTTCACCATTGGACAGATCTTTCAGAAAGAAAATCAACAAGGAAATGTTGGACTTTTCTACAGTATAGACCAAACAGATCTAATAAATATTTATAGAACATTTCATTCAGGAGCCACAGGATATACATTATTTTTCTCATCATGTGAATCATTCTCAAGGAGAGACCATATGTTAGGTCACAAAATAAGTCTTAAGACATTCAAGAAAATGAAATAATATCAAGCATCTTCTCTAGCCACAATGAAACAAATCTATAAATTATTAAAAAGAGAAATTTAGGACAATATACAAATACATTAAAATTAAACAATATGCTCCAGAATGTCCAGTGGGTCAATGAAAAAATTAAGAATTAAATTGAAAAATTCTTAAAACAAATAATAATGGAAATATGCCAAAATGTATGGGATACAGTAAAAGCAGTAAAAAGAGGAAAATTTATACATATGAGTGCTTACCTCAAAAAGAGGAAAAATTTCAAATAAAAAACATAATGATGCATCTAAAAAATATCGAAAAGCAGGAACAAACTAAGCTCAAAATTAGTAGAAGAAATAACAAAGTTCAGAGGTGAAAGTAATAAAATTGAAATGAGAAGAGAATACAAAAGATTAATGAAACATAAAGTTGATTTTTGAAAAGTTAAACAAAAGTGACAAACCTTTAGCCAGACTAAGAAAAAAGTGAGAAGATCCAAATAAAATCAGAAATGAAAAAGGAGACATTACAACTGTTACTGAAGAAACAGTAATATTAGGAGCTACTGTGAGCAATCATATGCCAAGAAATTGGAAAATCTAGAAGAAATGGACGAATTCCTAGATATATACGACCTACTAACATTGAATCAGGAAAAAAAAACAACCGGAACAGACCAGTAAAAAGTAATGTGACCAGCGCCATGATAAAGTTTTCCAGTGAAGAAAAGCCCAGACAGGCCTGACAGCTTCAGTGTTAAATTCTACAAGACATTTAAAAAAGGTTTAATATTAACACAATTCAAACTATTCCAGAAAATAGAGGAGGAGGGAATACTTCCAAACTCATGCTATGAGGCCAGTATTACCCTGATACTAAAACCAAACACTCATGAATAAAATAAATCTACAAGGCAATGACACTGATGAATATTGATGCAGAAATCCTCAATGAAGTGCTAGCAAACAAAAATAAACAATATCTTAGAAATATCATCCATCATGACAAAGTGGGATATATCCCTGGAATGCAAGGATGATTAAACATGCACAACTCAATCAACATGATACATACCAACAGAATGAAGGATAAAAACCATACAATGCATCTAAAATACCAAGAAAAGCAAGAGCAAAGCTTAAAATCAACTATATACAGTGTCAACAGAACAAAGAATAAAAACCGTATGATCATTCCAATTGATGGTGAAAAAGCATTTGATAAGATTCAACATAGCTTTATGGAAAAAGCCTCAAGAAATGGGGGCTAGAAGGAACATGCCTCAACATAATGAAAGCCATGTATGACAGACCCACAAGTAGTATTATGTTGAATGGGGAAAAACTGAAAGCCTTTTCTCAATGACCTGGAACATGACAAGGATATCCACTGCCATCAATGTTACTCAACATAGTACTGGAAGTTCTAGCTAGAACAATCAGACAAGGGAATGAAATCAGGGGCATCCAAATTGGAAAGAAAATAGTTCAAATTATCCTTGCTTGCAACTGATATGATCTTATATTTAGAAAAACCTAAAGACTCCACAAGAAGAACTATGAGGACTGATAAACAAATTCAGTACCAACATTCACAAATCAGTACCATTTCTGTATGTTAACAATAAACAATGTGAAAAAGATTTAAGAATGTAATCTCATTTACAATAGCCACAGAAAACTAAATAGCTAGGAATTTACCAAAGAAGTGAAAGATCTCTATAATAAAGAGTATAAAACACTAATAAGGGAAATTGAAGAGGAAACCAAAAGCAAAAAAGCACATATATATATATTTGTTGTTGTTGTTGTTGTTTGTTTATTTATTTATTTATTGAGATGGAGTCTTGCACTGTCACCCAGGCTGGAGTGCAGTGGCTGATCTCGGTTTACTGCAACGTCTGCCTCCCGGGTTCAAATGATTCTCCTGCGTCAGCCTCCAGAGTAGCTAGGACTACACGTGCATGCAATCACACCCAGCTAATTTTTTGTATTTTTAGTAGAGACAGGGTTTCACTGTGATAGCCAGGATGGTCTCGATCTCCTGACCTCCTGATCTACCCACCTCCGCCTCCAAAAGTTTTGGGGTTACAGGTGTGAGCCATCACTCCTGGCCTGAAAAATATTTTATATTCATGTATTGCAAGAATTAACATTATTAAAATGTTCATAATACTAAAAGTAATCCTTAGGATTGGATGCAATGTCTGTCAAAATATCATTGGCATTCTTCACAAAAATAGAAAAAACAGTCGTAAAATGTACATGGAATGGCAAAGACCCAGAATAGTCGAAGATACTGTAAGCAAAAAAGAACAAAACTTGAAGAATCACATTCTGGAACAGAACAGAGAATCTAGAAACAAATCACACTTATGGTGAGTTCATTTTTGCCAAAGGTGCTAAAAACATAAACTAGAGAAAAGATAGACTTTTCAATAAATGGTGCCGAAAAAGCTGATATGCATGTGCAAAAGAATGATACTAGACCCCATTCTCTCACTATCTAAAAAAATCAAAACAAAATGAATTAAAAACTTAAATCTAAGACCTCAAACTGTGAAGAAACCGTACAAGAAAACATGAAAAAAAAAACTCCCTAGCACATTGGTCTGGGCAAGGATTTCTTGAGCAATTCCCACAAGCACAGGCACCGAAACAAGAATAGGCAAATTAGATCACATCAAGTTAAAAAGCGACTGTGTAGCAAAGGATACTATTGACAAAGTGAAGAAACAATGCACAGAATAGGAGAAAATACTTGCAAACTATCCATCTCACAAGGGATTAATAACCAGAATATATAAACAACTCTATAGGAAAAAAATCCAATTATTCAATTAAAAAATGGGCAAAAGATTTGAATCAATGTTTCTCAAAATAAGACATACAAACGCCAAACAGGCATATGAAAAGATGCTCAACATCATTGATCATTTGAGAAATGCAAATCAAAATTAAAATGAGATATCACCTCGCCCTTCTTAAAATGGCTTATATTCAGAAGACAGGCAATAACAAATGCAGGCAAGGATGTGGAGAAAAGGGAACCCTGGCACATTGCTGACTGAAATATAAATTAGTACAACCACTATGGAGAACAGTTTAGAGGTTCCTCAGAAAACTAAAGATTAAGCCACCATATGATTCAGCAATCCCACTGCCAGGTATACGCCCCAAAGAAAGGAAATTTAGATACTGCTGCTTGCTGCAGCACTGTTTGCAATAGTCAAAATTTGAAAGCACCTTACGTGTCCATAAACAGATGAATGAATCAAGAAAATGTGGTACATATACATACAATGGAGTACTATTCAATTTTGAAGAAGAATGAGATCCAGTCATTTGCAATAACAGGGATGGAACTAGAGATGTTAAGTGAAGTAAGCCAGGCACAGAAAGACAAACGCATGCTCTCACTTACTTGTGGGATATAAAAATAAAAACAATTGAACTCGTGTACATATTAACCAAGTAGAAGAATGGTTACCAGAGGCTGGGAAAAGTAGTAGGGGGTTGGAGGGGAAGTGGGAATGGTCAAAGGGTATAAAAAAATAAATTAAGAAAGAATGAATAAGACACTATTTGTTAGCACAGTAGGATGACTATAATAAATAATAGCTTAATTGTACATTCTAAAATAAAGAGTGTAATCAGATTATTTGTAACTCAAAGGACAAAGGCTTGGGGGGGGGATAGATAGCCCATTCTCCATATATTCTTATTTCACATTGCTTATGTGTATCAAAACATCTCATGTACACCATAAATATACACACCTATTATGTACCCACATAATTTTGTAAAGCAATTTAATTTAAAAAAAAAGAAAAAGAAAAAGTATTTTCAGTGTTTTCTTTAAATTTGGGCTGCCTGCTTCTCACCCGGTCCTCCCTTCCAGGACTGCATTTGCATATGTGTTAAAGACTTTCACCTGTATGCTGCACATCCTCTTTTATTTGTTCTTATTTCTTTGTTTCATTATGCTTGTCCTATTTCATTTTTACATATTTTACACTACATCTAATCTGCTACTGAAGCTATTTATCTTGTTTTAATATCAGCTATTGTATTTTTCCTTTCTAAATTTTCTTTTAATATGTTTGCCGTTTCTACTTTTCCCCCAATTCTCTATATTGCTATTTAATTATTTAAACCTTTTATTTTAAATACTCTCTCAGATAACTTAAATAAATATCTAGCCCTACTCCTGGTTCTTTCCTATTATACATTTTTTCTCTTAATTTTTATTCAAAGTTTATTTAGTTTTTAACTTATCTTTCTGTATGCTTCAGTGAACAAAGTATATTGTAAGTTGAACGTTATAGAAGTAATTTAAGGCTCTGTAGAATTTAATCTTCTCTTTTTCTTAGAAAGATACCAAATTTTGATTTTCCTTTTTTCCTTTTCCCTCTTCTCTCCCTCCCTCCTTTCTTCCTTTCCCTCCTTTTCTTTTTCCTTCCTTCCTTTTTTCCTTCCTTTTTCCTTCCTTTTTCCTTCCTTTTTTTCTTCCTTCCTCTCTCTTTCTCTCTCTCTCTCTCTCTCTCTCTCACTCTCTCTCTCTCGTTTCTTTCTTTCTTGAGTCTCTGTCACCCATGCTGGAGTGCAGTGGTGCAATCTCAGCTCACTGCAACCTCCACCTCCCAGGTTCAAGTCCTTCTTCCATCTCAGTCTCCTGAATAACTGTGATCAGGAGCACACCACCAGGCCCAGCTAACTTTTGTATATTTTGGTGGAGACAGGGTTTCACCAAATTAGCCACACAGTGTCAAACACCTGACCTCCGATGATCCACTCACCTTGGCCTCCAAAAATGTTGGGATTACAGGCCTGAGCCATCCCGCTCTCTGATTTTTCTGAGTATGTCAAACTTCTGTTCAGGTCCTAGCAGTGTAAACTGACACTCAAACAGGAACTTTTGTTGAATCTTCTACGATATTTTCTAGTTGTTCTCAGTAGGAAGTTTGGTTCAAAATCACATACTTCACTATTGCTAAAAGAAGATGCCAAGAACAGCACGTTCTGCGTATTATTGCTATGTTTGATCCGTCACAACTTTTATAAATCTCATCTTACCTCCCCAGTCTATTTTACAAATAACCTGTAAGCACATGATGACTGCCAGTCAGACTCGTCCACACGAGACCTTAATTTGGAAATCCACATTATGAAATAAAGCACTGTGATGTACTCACTGTGCTGGAGAAAGGCAACATAGGAAGCTGTTTTCTCCAGTGCTTACAGAGTAACACCAATAGTAATGGTTTCTTCATATACCATTTTTTTAGATATTACTCCCTGATGCTTTGGCTTGAGTCTACCTCCAGGTTTTCAAATGATCCTGTTTCCAGATGATGCTGTGAGCTACAAAAGCCGTTTAATTAACTCTTTGCTAATTAATCAGAGAGAGATATTTTCTTCATAATTTCAAATCAAAACCTATGTTGATAGAACTGCAATTAGCCATAGAGTTTTATTAAGCTTTTTCCTCTTGCAATGTCTGTTTTCCATCCTTGCTTCTCTAAACTGACCACTCTGCATCTTAGACAAGGCTCACCGATTTCAGACCTGGGCCTGTGTGATGCTCATTTAGTGATCTCCCAATCTATTGATTTCTTTTCTCCGGATGTACCATGATCAGTTTTATGGCAGTTAATAGTACTCCACCTCTCAAAAACTGTAAGTAGCTCCTTGGTTAAAACAATAATTATCACATTTACTAATTATGAGATTAATTGTTTTTCTCCCGATACTATAATTTTCATGGTTTCAAGTGGTTTCATGTTATTTGTTTGCCTCTTTTTGTTTGCTTGCTTGTTTTCTCTCTATATATGCTTCTGGCTTTAATTAAGTTCTTTACTACCCCTTTCTTCGGGCACACTCTATTTCCTTCTCCCCTTGGTCTTAGGTTTGCCCTGAATTCGATGAGCTCACTAATTTCCTCTCTTTTCTCTATAAGCTCACAGGTTTCTTTCCTTCTCTCCAATCACTATGCAAATACATTCAACTTTAAAAAATTGGAACCTAATTATCAATGCTTCTAAAATTTGTATTATTGTTTAATATAGTATAAGACAAGGAATGTTAATATCACACCAAGTGTTTAGAAATGATAGAAAATGACAATGAACTCTCCTTAATCCTTTCTTAATTATTTTTACTTTCAAATATTCTTAAATACAGGTTTATTATTTGTCTATTATTTAGTTGTGTGTTAAAAGGCATACAATTAATACTACGGAAGTAAGGTTTGGGGAGAAAGCATTTATTTATTTATACAAAAATATAGATAATTATGAAACATGAATAAATTATACAACTTGTTTTATTTCCATTTATTTTCAAATGATTTAAAGTAGACTTTGTCCATTTAGATTGTTAAGTGCTTTAATAAAATACTGTAAATTAGATAGCTTGTGTACAACAGACATTTATTTCTCATAGTTCTAAAGGTCAGGAAGTCCAAGATCAGGGTGCCTGCAAATTTGGTTTCTAGTGAGAGTCCACTCTGTGGTTCAAAAAGGGCACTTTCTTGCCGTGTAAAAATATAGTAAAAGAGATAAGGAAGTCCTCTGGGGCCTCTTTTACAAAGAAATTTATCCTATTCATGAGGGTTTCACCTTCATGGTCTGGTCATGTTCCAAGAGTCCCCGCCCCCCGCCCGGCTTCCTAATACAATCACTGTGGGGTTAGGGTTTCAACATAGAAATTCGTGGAGGATACAAACATTAAAACAATAGCGAGTTAACTTCTACTCTTTCCAGGAGTTCTTTAAATACCATTCTTTCCTTCTCGTTCTCTACTTCCTCTAAATTTTTAACATAACACTTACGTTAATGCTGCAAAATTTAGCGCTTGATTTTATACTATCTTCTTTGTTGTTGCTTCACACGCGATATCATTAGATCAATCATTTGAGGACACAGACAACAAGCTATATTTCCTCAGTTACTCTAAAGGAACTTACTTTGCTAGTTAAGGAAAGTTCCTTATGTGCATATCAATATTCTTGGAGTGAAGTATTAAAATTATTTATTGTGATTACTCAATTATCACTTTAGGAATAGCAGGAAAGTGAATATGACGAATAAGTAAACAGTGTTTGAATAGAAAGAAAAAGGATTCATTAAGGAAAATAATTAAAGACCACAAATTGTTCTCTCTTGTGAGAGTGTTTGGAATTAGTGGCAAATATTTGAACAGAGACAGCATTAGGGTGGTAAGAACAATGCAAGGCAGTTTAGAATATGTAAGAAGGTACAGGAACGAGCTGACATCAAAAAGAAAATTCCAGTGAGATGAGCGGGGCTGCAGAGGGCAGACAAGAAGCAAAATTGAGAAGAAATTATACAAAGCGATCCTGAAATGAAATGAAGGTCAAGCACCAATGGATACATTATGAATGGAGATGAAGAAACACTAACAACAATCAATGTAGCCTCAAAGGCAAAGAGCTAAATAGAAATAAAGCTATGGAAATCATAAGTAATATTCTTATTTTATATATTGTTCAAAAATGATAGTCAACAATGAGAAAAATATGTCAATGTTCCACTATTAACAAAAGACTGTGACTTGGCACTTCACATAATCACAGAAGAAATTATACAGTGAGAAAAAAATGTTTCTAATAAAATAAATTAGCTTCCTAATTTAGCAATGAAACAAAAGTTTAAAGATCCCGAGATTGAGGTTTTAGAGTAAAAATATAAAGTGTATATTTTTATTTACTTAAAATAGAGATTTCAACTGTTAGTGGCTCTCAAAAGTATTAAAAACATTTTTCAAATAATAATGTATTACAACGTCAGCAATCATATTTATAGGAATTTTTTTTTAATTTAGGTACTCTTTTTTCCGTTTACAGATTTTCTAGATCATCTGTAATTTCATTTGAGAACAATTTCACTGCTTACATAAAGGCTTTTTGAGTAGGTTATTATGTTACTTGCACAAATGAAAAGTTTCATGGTGTTACAGCTACCCCGTTGGTAGTAGCTTCAACTTTAAAAAATGTGTACCCTCTGAATCTAGTTGAAATTACTAAAAAACAAAAAGAGGAACGTTTAAAAATGTAATTCTGTAATAGTCCACTAGATGTCATTCAAGATAAGGTTTCCCTCCTAACAGCCCCAACTCCCCTTTATCTTAAAAAATAATAATAATAAAATAACAAAGTAAACTCTTAATTAACTATTAGTGTAATATTCTTATTTGACAGATATAATATATGGGTTTGTGTTAATTTGAATGTTGTAATTTCCCACGGTGAAGTTTCAGGGGGATGCCTGTTGCATATAAAGAAAAATATAAAACTCTAGGATTAATAATAATTTTGGTTTATATGAAGTGCAGGAAATACTAGACAAAAAAATAAGATGGAGGCCTTTATTAGAGTAAAGGTTCTATGAACAAAGCTATTATCTGGAGCATAGCTTTTATTTTCCAGTTAGGTCTGTGCAATTAACAGAAATTAGTTTTAAAAAATCAGTCATCAATTGTTTGTATTGATGGGAAAGTTTTATGGATGAGTGACTCATAATGTCATATTTGAGCTTGAGTGTGTTTATGTTTTTAAATAGAGATCATCCTAGCAAGATATTTTCTGTTGTGAAGAGATTACAGAATTGGCGTAGATTTATACTCTCTTTGTCTAAAACTTGTAAGATCATCTGCTTAACATTGTACAAGGTCTCCACTTTCTGGCTTTATAGCAGAACTCATTACTTGTTCCTCAAGAAGTTAGGAGAGCCATGCTTACAATCCAACATATTGGTATGCAGCAGAGAGGGCTTAAGTAATAACCAACTGTGCTTACTTTGTCTCTTTAAAATAAATTGTGTCTTCGTTCTCATTGGTTTCGAAGAACTTCTTTATTTCTGCTTTCATTTCATTGTTTATCCACTCAACATTCAAGAGCCAGTTGTTCGGTTTCCATGAAGCTGTGCGGTTCTGAGTTAGTTTCTGAATTCTGAGTTCTAACTTGATTGCACTGTGGTCTGAGAGACTGCTTGTTATGATTTCCGTTCTTTTGCATTCCCTATGAAATCTGGCACTAGACAAGGATGCCCTCTCTCACCACTCCTATTCAATATAGTACTGGAAGTTCTAGCCAATGCAATCAGGCAAGAAAAAGAAATAAAGGGTATTCAAATAGGAAAGGAGGAAGGCAAATTGTCTCTATTTGCAGACGACATGATTGTATATTTAGAAGATTCCATCGTCTCAGCCCAAAATCTCCTGAAACTGATAAGCAACTTCAGCAAAGTCTCAGGATACAAAAATCAATGTGCAAAAATCACAAGCATTCCTATACACGAATAACAGACTTAAAGAGAGCCAAATCAAGAATTAACTACCATTCACAATTGCTACAAAGAGAATAAAATACCTAGGAATACAACTAACAAGGAATGTAAAGGACATCTTCAAGGAGAACTAGAAACCACTGCTCATCGAAATAAGAGAGGACACAAACAGATGGAGAAACATTCCATGTTCATGGTTAGGAAGAATCAATAACGTGAAAATGGCCATACTGCCCAAAGCAATTTATAGATTCAACTCTATCCCCATCAAGCTACCAATGATCTTCTTCACAGAACTGGAAAAAACCACCTTAAACTTCAAATGGAACCAAATGAAAGCCCACATAGCCAAGTCAATTCTAAGCAAAAAAAAAAAAAAAACAGCAGGAGGCATCACACTACCAGACTTCAAACTATACTACAAGATTACAGTAATCAAAACAGCATGATACTGGTACCAAAACAGAAATATAGGCCAATGGAACAGAACAGAGGCCTCGGAGGCAACACAACATATCTACAACCATTTGATCTTTGACAAACCTGACAAAACAAGCAATGGGGAAAGGATTCCCTGTTTAATAAAAGGTGTTGAGAAAACTGGGTAGCTATGTGCAGAAAGCAGAAACTGGACCTCTTCCTGACACCTTACACTAAAATTAACTCCAGATGGATTAAAGACTTAAACATAAGACCTAACACCATAAAAACCCTAGAAGAAAATCTAGGCAAAACCATTCAGGACATAGGAGTAGGCAAGGACTTCATGACCAAAAC